>CAUYQV010047910.1:0-22492 GCA_963574575.1 Galagoides demidoff
AGGCCAAGGCCTGCAGGTGGCTTGATCTCAGGAGTTCAAGACCAGCCTGAGCAAGAGCGAGACCCCAATCTCTACTAAAAATAGAAAAAGTAGCCAGGTGTTACAGCAGATACATGTAGTCCCAGCTACTTGGGAGGCTGAGGCAAGAGGATCACCTGAGCCCAAGAGGTTGCTGTGAGCTATGACTCCATGGCACTCTACCCAGAGTGACAGAGACTCTGTCTCAACAACAACAAAGCAAATAGCCCCCAAACAACCGGTGACCCTAGAACCACTAGGAGTGTGCTTTGGGGGCAGAGGCTCTCATCCCTCCTCCTCAGCCCCAATCTGTACCTTGTTCTGAGTTAAACCCCGCCTCAAGAGACCTCCTGTGACCCCTGTGGGGAACTGATTGGTGTGGGCTGTTTTTATAGGGCCACATGGAGCCAGGAAGACCTTCCTCTTGCCCAAACCAAAATACCTCCCCATAGTTGTCAGGAAAAAAATTATTCCCTAAGAGCAGTGGGCACAGTGTATCTTGTGGATTGTGCTAAACTTGGAGCCAGGATTTTGGGTTTACATTCTGACTACTCTGTTACTAACGTAGCCTCGGTTTCCCCATTTGTGAGAATGAGGATACCATCCTTACCTGACCAAATTATTACTCTGAGGATCAAATAAAGTAATATAGCCCAAAGTTCACTAAAGTGGCCAAACAAATAGAAGGGATTATTATTCTGCAACTGGGGCTGAAGTCTGAGATGTAAATACTCCTGGGCGGGGAAACACTCTTTCCTGAAATCCACACTTGTGTGTGGAGGGCCAACTCAGTGGATAGGCTGGAAACCCTAAAGACAACCATCTCTGGGGCCTTCTCTGTACTTGGAGCATTTGCAGTGACTACGTTACTCCCCTGAGACCTCCGTCTCTCTTCCAAAGCTGCCTCTGCCTTTGGAGGTGGGTCGTGGTGGGAGGAGGGCTTCAGATCTCTCTACTCCCCCCTGAAACTGGGGGGCTTACTTATGCTTCTCTGTCCATAACCAGGGACTGGGTACAGGGTCATCTTATCCTTCTGAGTCTCCCTACCCAGGTTGGGCTTGGGCTTAGGTATAAGCAGGACTCTTGACTACTGCCTTCTGGTCTGGCCTGCAGGCGAGTGCTTCCATGGCTGGCTGGAGCCCCTCCTGGCTCGGATCGCTGAGGACAAGACAGTGGTAGTGAGCCCAGACATCGTCACCATTGACCTTAACAGTTTTGAGTTCTCCAAGCCCATCCCAAGGGGCAGAGTGCATAGCCGTGGCAACTTTGACTGGAGCCTAACCTTTGGCTGGGAAACTCTACCTGCACATGAGAAGCAGAGGCGTAAGGATGAGACCTACCCCATCAAGTAAGGACCGCAGCCTGGTGAGCCCCCAGGCTAGCTTGGATGGCCCAAATCCCACCTAGTTCCAGGGGCTGTGCCAGCTCATGTCAACATTTATTAACCACTTTACCAAGCACTTGGCATAATTTATTGAATTCTCACTCCCTACAAAGTAGGTACTATGATTAACCTGTTTTGTAGGTAAGAACACTAAGACTCATATGCCGGGCACAGTGGCTCACTCCTATAATCCCAGCACTCTAGGAGGCAGAGGTGGATGGATTACTTGAGTTCACAGGTTCGAGACCAGCCTGAGCAAGAGCAAGACCCCACCTCTAAAAGTAGCCAGGCATTGTGGTAGGTGCCTATAGTGCCAGGAGGCTGAGGTAAGAGAATCACTTAAGCCCAAGAGTTTGAGGTTGCTGTGAGCTATGACACCATGGCACTCTACTGAGGGTGACAAAGTGAGACTCTGTCTCAAAAAAAAAGAACACTAAGGCTCATAGTGATAAAAAGTTGGCCATGTAGCTAGCAAATGATGAAGCAAGGGTACCTATCCTGGCCTGTCCCACCCAAAGCCATAACTAGGACACTATTACTACCTCATACTTTTAACAACTTGTCCTTACTCAACACTTACTGAGCACCAGGCACTGGACTAAGGGCTTTATATACTTTATCTCATTTATTCCCATCTACACATGGAAGGACATGGCCAGTACTTGCAGAGAGTATCGGAGATGGCAGGTGGAGGCCACTGTGGAATAGCCATTATAGTAAAATAGAGTGGCCCCCAGGCCACTGTCTTTGAAAAGACCAAGAAGATTTTTTTTTTAAAAATAGACACATGCCTATAATCCTAGCACTCTGGGAGGCTGACATGATGGATTGCCTGAGCTCAGAAGCTAGAGACCCCATCTCTACTAAAATAGAAAAACCAGCTGGATGTTGTGGCAGGCACCTGTAATCCCAGCTACTCAGGAGGCTAAGGCAAGGTCATTTGAGCACAAGAGTTTGAGGTTGCTATGAGCTATGATACCACAGCACTCTACCAGGGTGATAGAGTGAGACTCTGTCTCAAAAAAAAAAAAAAAAAAAAAAAAGGAAAAGGAAAAGAAAATAGATAGATTTTCTACATTTTAAATTTGTTGCCATTGCCCCAAACCTTTCTGGTAAAAGGCCAGTAAGTAAAAATAAGTAAATATTTTAGGTTTTGCCATTCACATAGCGTCTGTTCCATATTATTCTTTGTTTTATTGTGTGTGTTTCAACAATCCCTTAAAAAATTCAAAAACTGGCTCAGCACTTGTAGTTCAGTGGCCAGTATGCTGGCCCCATACACCAGGGATGGTGGGTTCAAACCCAGCCTGGGCCTGCCAAACAACAATGACAACTACAAAAAAAAAAAAATCTGGGCATTGTGGCGGGCACCTGTAGTCCCAGCCACTTGAGAGGCTGAGGCAAGAGAATCAATTAAGTCCAAGAGTTTGAGGTTGCTGTGAGCTATGGCTCCACAGCACTCTACCAAGGTTGACATAGTGAAACTGTATCAAAAAAGAAAAAGAAAAAAATTCAAAAACTATTCTTTGCCAAAGCTTAATAAAAACAGGCACCTAGGCCTACCTAGGCCTATTTTGCCCGCAGGCTGTAGCTTCCTGGCCCCCGTGCTACAGGGCAGACAGTTAAAAGTTAATCTACTGTTTAATGCCCAGCTGGGCTCACCTTCCCCTCTCACACCTATCCTATCCTTCCCTCTCTAGATTGCCTGTTATTGTCACTAGAGACCACAAGTTTATTTTAACAGTTGTCTCAGACAAACTGAGTTGGGAAGTGACCTTCAGAGTATCCTACAGTTTTAGATTATCTGTGTCATTGCTTTCCTACTGGCCAGGAGACTTCAGGGTCAACTGAATCTACTTCAGGGATGGAGAGAAGCAGAGGCTGGGGAAGAGGGAAGGTTCAAAAGTAGGGGAGAGTTGGAGTCATTCCCCCTCCACATGCCCAGACTCTGAAGAGATGCTGTCTAGAGTCCCTGTAGAGGCTCAGGGAGGGATTCTGGGGATCCTGAACGGCCAGCTGCTCAGTCTCCACTAAAAGGAGAGAGGGAAAAGAGAAGGCAGGGGAGAGAAAAGAAATTGGAACTCCCTACTGCCCCTCTGCTTGTTTCTCACCCCCGGCTGGAGGCCAGGCACACAGCTGCACAGACAGGAACAGGGCACCTGGCCCCCGCCCCTCACTGAGGTCCCCGGCTCCGATGTCCAAGGACCATATGACTGGGAGACAATGCTCCAGTGTTTGAGGAATGAATTTGCTCTGTGGTCCAAATGTCTTGGTGGCATACACAGCTTGCCAAGGCACTTCATAGGACCCCACTGGGAGGACTGCCAGTGGTTCCCTCCCACCCTCACCTATCAAGCCAATGAAGGCAGAGGGCCCAGGGGATCCTAGAAATTAGGCCAGGAAATACAGGGTGTTTACTAAAGGTTGCTTGTTGGATTTCTATAGAGTTTACCCTCGTAGCTAATTTGCCAGTGACTTCTTAGTATGGGAGATGTCTCAAAGATACAGACAGGCCCCTGTGGGGGGCGCCCTCTAGAGGAAGCAGGTTAGCATTGAAGCGTTCACCTGAAGTTCCAGGTCTCTCAGGGTGCTATTTGGGCTTGCTCAGGACCCCTGGGGGAGGCCAGACCCCTGACAGAAAGCCAGCCTGAGCATAAGGGTTTCCAACTGAAATTCCTGCAGAATGTGGCTGTAGGAGCCAACTTCAGAGTGACAGGAGGTCACAATCCTGTTTAGTTACCTTGATGTATCAAACAATGAACACTGATTGACCTGGCATTTTGGGGTTCAACTAAGGTGACCAGACGTCTGGCTTTTGGCAGGACAGTCCTGATTTTTAACAATTTGTCCCACGTCCTGCGGCATTTTCCAATTTTTGGAAAGAATGCAGGACAAGCTAGGGAACAGTGGGAGAATGGGAAGGGAATATACTGTTTTTGGCTGTTGAAAAGGTTAATGTAACTCCATTTGGGAATGAAAAGGTTAATATAACTTCATTTGGAAATGAAAAGGCTAATGTAAACTCCTTACTCCCCTCCTGGGCAAGGTCCCTAGACTGGCCCCCTCCCTTGCTTCTAGGCAAGGACAATTAGCTCAGAAGGAGCCAAACTGTCTGGAACAAACAAGTAGCCCCCCCTCTCTAGAGTAAGGTGACCAGATGTCCCTCTTTTGGCAGGACAGTCCTGATTTTTAACAATTTGTCCCATATCCTGTGGCGTTTTTAAAAAGTCCTGATTTTTGGAAAGAATGCATACATGACAAGCTAGGGAACACAGGAGAACAGGAAGGGACTATACGGTTTTCGGCTGCCATGTAGCTATTTTGCCAGGATATGAGTTTTGTATTATTTTTGTTAATTTTATAATGTTAAACTTTAATAATAACAAGATTAAAGAGAACTGATTATCGAGAACTGCTTATCAAAGTTTGCATTGTTGTCAGACCCCCCCGCCCTTCTCCCCCTCAATGGTGTCTCGCTTTACCAATGTTAAAATCTGGTCACCTTAGGTTCAACCCTGATAGGTTCTGGGGTTACAGAGGTGGTTTGGTTATCTTTCTGCTTGGTTGTACCACGTGAAGCCACCCAGTGAGGGCAGCAAAACCCTATCCAAGCCAGCCTGGCCCAGGCACAGAAGCCACCAGCTGGTGATGTGGTCCTGCCCCTGCCTCCCCAGCCCCACTTTGCCTCTGGTTCGGCCTAGACTTCCCCCGTCCACTTGGGTACCTGAACCCTTTACCCAGCCCCTCTCATGCGTAACCTGGTATCTAAATTCTAGAAATAAGGGTTCTTGTTTTTCTTCAATTTATCTTGGCTTTTGTCTGGGCTTCCCTGCCTTTTTCTGAAAGCCAGAATCTTTTTATAATCTCCCAAATGCCCCTAAAGTCCAAAGGGAGCTTGATCTCACCTCATTTCCAACCCTATCTCTGGGAGCACCTCTTATCAGCTTCCCCAGTTCAAAGCTACTGATGGCTTTGCCCCCAAACTAAGGTTTCCTTGCGGTAAAAAGCACCCAGGCTAGGCTCCTACTAATACTGTGGCTTTATAAGTCCCTGAAGGGCCAGGGATCCTAAAATAGAATGGGGTAAGCTTAACTAACAATATTCATTTATTCCTGGTTTGAATCCTGCCCATTTTCAAAAACAACTTCAGACAGCTTCTGAAAATTGAATATCTACTATACTCTAGGTGCTGTGCTGCCAAAAAGTAAACAATGGTAGCTTTACTTCCCGTTCCTAGGCTGAGCTCCCAGGGAATGAGAGCTGTCTGTCTCTGCTCTGTAATGTCCAACATGGAGCATGCGCCCTGGTGGCCAATGCTTCCTACACCCTTGGTTGAATGAATGAATGAGTGCTTTTTAGAATAAGGATAATTCCTTCTCTCCCTAACCTGGTCTTAGCAGAGGGAGAAGACATGGCAAAAACTAAGTGGATAAGTTAGTGAAAGGAGGGACTGTGTATGCTGGGAGAGAGGAAAGGTGGGGAGATAGGTTAGGAGACCCAAGAGGGGATTCCACACAGCTGTCCCCACCATACTCCCGCTGCTCCTCCCCCAGAAGACACACACCCTTCTCCCTCTGTCTCTCCAGATCCCCGACGTTTGCTGGTGGCCTCTTCTCCATCTCCAAGTCCTACTTTGAGCACATCGGTACCTATGATAATCAGATGGAGATCTGGGGAGGGGAGAACGTGGAAATGTCCTTCCGGGTGAGAGTGAAGGGGGCTTTGGAGGGGACCCACAACATCCTGGGGGCAGCCTGAGAAGTGTCTCTCAGGCAGCACCAATCTCAGAGATATCACATTTGAAATTAAATGGAAAGGGTGGCCATTTTCCATCATGGCTCTGCCTTTCTTCTGCTCCTCTCCCTGTCCATGGCAGTAGGGCTTTGGCAGTCAGATTGGCCAGCTTGAAACAAATTACTGGGCAGAACTTCTCAGTGGGAAAAGATCATAGGGACTGGACATCTGGTGCTGAGAACTCTTTTATGATATCTGTAGAAAAGGATTAGGATAAAGGTAGAAACAGGTCACTAACCAGACACTGTCCTTTTCCTGGAAAAATCAGGTTCCCCTTCCCAGGTCAAAGAACTTATGCTCTGGTAGCCTTTGGGTGCCCTTACTGATGCTCACCAAGCTCTTCATAACTGTAGAAGATGGCAGCCCCCGTTTCAGTGGATCCCAGAACTCTGAGGGATTCCAGGAATTAGACAAATCAGGATTAGGTCAGGAAGAAAAGATCGGCTCTCCATTAAATCTACATAAATCCCCATGACATGGAAAGTAATTAGTAAGTAATGAACTCATTTATGAAGTCACCTCTCACAGTGTCTGGCACATATTAAGCATTTAATTGATACTTACTATACTGTAGGAGGTACCATACTGTACCTATACCATAACCGTGATTATTTATTTCTGTTATTGCCTTACTAAAAATCATAACAACATACCTTCTGATCTAAAACCCACAGTAGGAGGGGTGTTTTAACCAGTCCCTTGGTATAGAGCAGGGTTACCAATCAATCATAACTCCCAGCATTCTGATCCTAGGTGCCTCAGTGAGCCTCTGACCTCTGTGCAGTCTCTCTCCTAGAAAGCTAAATAGGGTAAGGCTCCAGATGACTACCACTGGCTACCTGGTAGTTGACTGTCCTTGCTATTAATTGATACTTTGATATTCTGATTGAGTTCCCAGTTAACACCTGAGTGAGCTGATAAAAATCATTTTTCCAGGTCAAAACGCTATATGATCAGAGCTCAGAGTAGGTTAACAGACATAGATAACAAAATTTAACCAAGTCTTTTCTCTAAAGTGGGCCCTGATAATCTCAGGACCCTACAACTCTCCATCTGTTTAAATCAGAATGGACTAATGTCAGAAAGCCTGGGATTGTATAGTCATGTAGGAAGAAGCCGAGTCAATATCCTTTTTTCCAGGAAGAGAAAGCAGCTTTTACCCAAGTCTGTGGACTAGGGGTTCGGTACCCTGGAAACAGAACAGAACTCCTTTGGGGATCATTGTACTTGCCCCCCCTCTGAAGGTCCCATACTATCTCCTCTTATGGCAGGTGTGGCAGTGTGGGGGCCAAATGGAGATCATCCCATGTTCTGTGGTAGGCCACGTGTTCCGTACCAAGAGCCCCCACACCTTCCCCAAGGGCACCAGTGTCATTGCTCGCAATCAAGTGCGCCTGGCTGAGGTCTGGATGGACAACTACAAGATGATTTTCTACAGAAGAAATCAGCAGGCAGCAAAAATGGCCCAAGAGGTAAGAGGAAATGGTGCTCGTAAGGTGTTTGGATGGAGAGAAGTACAAATCCCAGACCCTGGTCAAGAGCTTAAGGGCAGAGGCCCATCCCATCTCTACCATCTCATGCCCCCTTCACCCCTCAGAGCCCCGTGGGCTACAGCCCAGGGACGGTCCCAGCTCATAAAGATTTTAAAGGCTGGCTCGGCGCCTGTGGCTCAATCGGCTAAGGCACCAGCCACGTACACCTAAGGTGGCGGGTTCGAATCCCCAGCCCGGGCCCCCCAAACAACAATGATGGCTGCAACCAAAAAATAGCCGGGCGTTGTGGCGGGCGCCTGTGGTCCTAGCTACTTGGGAGGCGGAGGCAGGAGACTCGCTTGAGCCCAGGAGTTGGAGGTTGCTATGAGCTGTAATGCCATGGCACTCTACCCAGGGGGATAGCTTGAGGCTCCATCTCAAAAAAAAAAAAAAATGTTTTAAAGGCTAGAGAATGTCATCCCTACCTGAAGAGTATTTGCATGCCAGAGGGGCTTGTGGGGAGATATGGGGGGAAGAACCTCTTACAGGAGGAATGGCTCTCAACTGGGGGTTGGAGAGAACTGACTGGGGGGTCCAGGGGAGATGAGGGTGTAGGGGAGCTATGAGTGGGTGGCCCAAAGCTGGGCAGGGGGTTTGGACTTTAGCCCACACTGGAAGGTCAAAGACTCATGAAACTGACCCTTTGGGGGTGGCTTGGTTGACAGAAATCCTTTGGTGACATTTCTGAGCGACTGCAGCTAAGGGAACGACTACATTGTCGCAACTTTTCCTGGTTCCTGAACAATGTCTACCCAGAGATGTTTGTTCCTGACCTGATGCCCACCTTTTACGGAGCTGTGAGTCTTGAGGCCTAACCTGCTGACCATCATCATAGCACCCCCTGGAGAGGTTAAAGACTACTTACCCCCAAAACAGATGACAAACAAAAACACCCTTCACTTCCAAAGGAAGACTAAGAGGCCACTTTGAGGCTTCTAGAGAGAGATAAAATCCTTATAAAGGGAAAATGACCCATAGCAGTGAGTCTCAAACATTAGCATGTGTCAGAATCACCAGAAAGACATATCAACCCTCTAGGCCCCTTCCCAGGGCTTCTGATTCAGCAGGACTGGGTGAATTCTGAAGGTCTGCACTTTTAACAAGTCCCCAGGTGAAGCTGCTGGTCTGGGAATCTTGCTTGGAGAACCGCTGCTTATGGAAACTCCCCTGTACTGACCTGGCATCCTGAGAGGTTCACATCGTAACCCACAGTGGGTGCCCAGTCCTGCCCTTCCCAGCCTCTGCACCTCGCTTTGCTTTTAACTCCAGGCATGTGGGTTAGTAAGCAGAGAAGACGAGCAGAGGAGAAAAATCACGAAAGGGAAACCCAGCCGTGTACGTTTATGCCAGTAGGCTAGAATTTGTTCCCGCTGGGCCCCTCACCACAAACTAGGACCCTCCTGATTGTGCCCTCCTGGTTCCCTCTCTGCTCACCATTCTGCAGATCAAGAACCTTGGCACCAACCAATGCCTGGATGTGGGTGAGAACAACCACGGAGGGAAGCCCCTCATCATGTACTCCTGCCACGGCCTTGGCGGCAACCAGGTACACAGCCCAGCTGCAGCGGGGCGGGCCTGGGCAAAGCCTGCCTCTGGGCATTCCTCTCCTCACTGGCTCCCTTTCTCTCCCTTCAATAGTCCTTTCCTGAGGGAGGGCTGGGATGGAGGGGCTCCAAAAGGAGGAAGACATGCCATCCCTGCCTTCGGGAAGCTTCCAGTCTGAGGGGAAATACATGACACATACACAGACAGGGTCTGAAGTCCGAATTAGGGCCATCCAGAGAGAACACGGCATCAGTGCCAAGTGTTAGAGCGAGGTGGGTGGGAGGACTGATCATCAGGAAAGCTTTGCCGGAGGAGGCCAGCTGCTAGGTGATACTTGGGAATGAGTGTGGAAAATTTTTAGCACATTTCCTTCTCTACATTCACCTTCTCTCTTCACTGCCTCCCCCCCTACCGTTACCACTACCAGCTACCACCCAGATCCCACCACTCAGCAGTGACCCCCAAACCACCACCTATTGACAGTTACCTGATGTCCTGAGAATTTACCCCATGCCTCACAATGCCCCAGTGCTTCCCAGAGGACTAACTAGTAACTTCCCATCCTCTGCCACTCAACCTGCTCTGAGTGCCCACTGCCTGGTGGGCGAGCCACCTAAACCAGACCTGGAACAAGGAGAGCAGTGGCATGGGATGTGGGACAGGCTGCCGGCATGGGCAAAGACAGTTATTCTCATGCAGTTTCCTGTGCCACTGGCCTGCAAGATGATTTTAGGCAATACATTGAAAAACATTTTTTAAATTTTGATAGTAATTTATTAGCTAAGATAAAATTAGCATGTCAAACACATGATTTCACAGATGTTTAAAATGAGTCTAAACTTTAATTTTTAATTTAAAGGGAATACATTAAGTAACTATTATTCCAGTATAACTCAGTTATAGCAAAAATCATGAAGGAAGAATATAAATTACTCAAGCCTGGGCATGGCCTCACCTATCATTTTCCTCCTCAGGAGGCCATCTATGGTTGGCATCTCAAGGCAGGTGGCTTTAGAAGGTGGTGGGTGAACTAACTGCCTGCTTCTCAGGATCTCCTCTTGTTTTGACCTCCAGTACTTTGAGTATACAACCCAGAGGGACCTTCGCCACAACATAGCAAAGCAGCTGTGTCTACATGCCAGCGTGGACACTCTGGGCCTTAGGAGCTGTCACTTCACTGGCAAAAATAGCCAGGTCCCCAAGGACGAGGAATGGGAATTGACCCAGGTAAGTCAGGCGCCCAGAAAGCTCAAAAGCAGGAACCCAAGACGCCATCTGCCTCTCCTTATTTTCTGCATCTTCTGCCTGAGACACCATAGAGAGAATTAGAGCAATACAGAAAGTGTGGTGAGTGTGGGCTTGGCCACAGGCCAGGTTCTCGGGGCTTAAGTAATGTTTGGTGATGGCTGGTTCTGGCTGATGTAAAGACAAGATTAGTCCACAGCCAGCTCTGCCTTAGCTCAAGCATTTTTAGGCTGAACCCAAGTAGATAAAAGTGAGAAGTCATTTGTGTCCCTACCTGCTTGCTGTGCGGTGGGCATAAAGCTAGGCACTCATATACCTTGGTTTGAGTAATCTTTCAGAGGCTTTTCTCAAGTAGGTGTCCCCATTTCTATAGATGAGCCAGATGAAGCTCAGCAAGTTTGTAAGTGGCCCAAGACCCATCTAGTAAATGGCAGGCCTGGAATTCAGATATCCCTAAGTCTGACTTGAAAGCATGGATTTTGGGCGGTGCCTATGGCTCAGTGAGTAGGGTGCTGGCCCCAAATACCAAGGGTGGCGGGTTAAAACCCAGCCCCAGACAAACTGCAACAAAAAGATAGCTAGGCATTGTGGCAGGCGCCTGTAGCCCCAGCTACTCAGGAGGCTGAGACAAGAGACTCGTCTAAGCCCAAGAGCTAGAGGTTGCTATGAGCTGTGACGCCATAGCACTCTACCGAAGGTGACAAAGTGAGACTCTGTCTCTAAAAATAAAAAAAAAGAAAAGAAAAAAAGCATGGGCCCTTTCCATTAACCACATGCTTCAGGATATGTAATGTAAGGGCCACCTTATTGAGCTCAAGCCAGCACCCTCCATACCCTACTTCAGCTTTGGAAAAGAGGAGGCTAACCTTGAGGCTACAGGGAAGGAATGAGTCGAAACATTAATCAAAGGCAGAAAATTGGGAGTAGGCAGCAGTGGCCCCAGGTCTTTGAGCCTGGCCATCTAGGGGAAGGGGACTGTCAAGCATTTTTCTGTTGGCCATGGCCTTGTCTTCCTGTATTCCATCCACTCAGGCTAAAGCCAGGGATGGAGAATTGGCACCAGACAGAGGTGGAAACTAGGAGGTGCATCTCACCAGGGTGCTTGGCATCCCAGGAAAAGAATTGAGAAGTGTCTTCTTTGTGTCTCGTTGGGTTTTCCTTGCCATTTATCAGTTGTCCTGCATCTCATTACCTCAAATAGTACTGTCTATGGCCCAGGTTGACCTTTTGCTGTGTCATCTTTTAGGATCAGCTCTTCAGGAACTCAGGATCTGGTACCTGCCTGACATCCCTGGACAATAAGCCAGCCATGGCCCCCTGCAATCCCAGTGACCCCCACCAGCTATGGCTTTTTGTCTAGGACCAAGGTCATCCCCGAAGGAAGCCCTCACAAGCCTCTCAGGAAACAGGATTGCTGATGTCTAGGAACCTGATTGCCAGTTTTGCTGTAGGACTTAAAACTGGGTTTTTAAACCCAATGGATGTCAAGACAGAACTTTCCTGCTCCTTGGAACAACAGTGGACTCTTTTCTTTCTTCCACGCTGATGGAAGAGACTGTTAGCACAAATGATGCTTGGCCTAGGGCTTTCCCTCTGTCCGGGCCTCCAATCCAGAGGAGGCAGCTGGAGGAGGGCTCAGAGCAGCAATGCTGAGCTCAAGAAAAGTACTTTTGTAGACACGTCCTGAATCCTTGGTCATCCAGAGCCACTGCAGAATCTAGGGAAATGGTGTATTCTAACTGAAGAATTAGAGGTCCAGGAGAGCCTGTCTTGCTAATATTTGTAGAATATCTCCCAAAATTTGTAGAACTGTTTACAGAAAGCTCCCTAACAGGGATTCTTTAGCTGCACAATAATCCTGTGAGAAAGACAGGTCAAGAACCACTGTGCCCATTTTACAGATAAGAAAACTGAGACACAGAGAGGTAAAAGAGCTTGCAAGTAGTCCCACAGCCAACAGATGGCTATAGCTGAGACCAAGGCTCAATTTTCAATGCTGAGACAGGGCTCCTTCCACCACAGCACAAGAACACTAGACGACCAGCCAGCAGCCGTCCTATTCCCTCTCCTTCTGCCCTCATCATTTCTAGCCAGCTGGCCTCCATAAAGCCTAGAGCCATGGAGCCAGGTGGCCATTGGGGCGGAGACCACATTTGGGAATCCTGGGATGTTAGTGTTGAAAGGAAGCTGCTAGAACCAGTGAGACCCAAGTTTAGGGTCTCGAAACCCCATACGATAGGTAGATAAAAAGCAAGGTAGCATGAGTGAAAATGAGGGAGGAATGGGCAATGCCCTCTAGCCCTGAACTTCTCAGTCTGTAAGCACAATGTGAAAACTGTTGCTTTAGTCCAACCCTATCATTTTCCTATTAGGAACCCAAGACCAGATAAGTAAATTTGTCCAAGGTCACTCAGCAAGGTATTGGCAGCCCTGAGGACTCAGATAAGGCTAACAAGAGCCCTGGAGAGTCTGAGGGAGCAGCGACAGCACACTGACTGGAAGACCAACCTCACTGCTGTGCTTCCGTGAAGCCCTCTGTACTGCAGACCCGGTGTATACCAGCTCCGCTAGCTCAGGGACTCACAAAGGACAAACGTTCTATCCAGGAAGGCTGCTTTTGACTTTCAATAGCAAGCTGTCACCGCCTGAGGGTGCCGTGGAGTGCCACTGCCTCCTGTTCCCACGCAGTTCAACCTGCAGGAGGCCTCCTAGGTCCCTGAGAGGCTTCCAGATCCTATAGAGGACACATTCCAAGGTAGCCCAGCCAAAGGGAAAGGAAAGAATGACCAGGGTGTGACCTGGAGACAGGAACAGTTCATTCCCAGAAAGAAAAGAGAATTGGACGTGGGATCCCAGTGGAAATAAAGGTTTTATGGCATTGGTAAAGGAAGTCTGCATTGGAGTTCCTCTTTCCCTGTAGTGTCCCTTAGCTGAATCCGTTGATTTGGGCTGCAAAGAGCCACACACTTGAAAAGTTCTGTTACAGCCATGGTCTCATGTTCCCAAACATCCTCTGGCCCCAAATCTAGCCAGTATATTGTGTGTCAGGCACATGGAGACATGAGAGGTAAGATGAGGCCCTCCTGTGGAGCTCACACTCTAAATCAGTGGTTCTCAACCTGTGGGTCGCGACCCCTTTGTAACAATGAAAATATGTCATGGCATTAGGAAGGTTGAAAACCACTGCTCTAAATGGAAACAAACCGTGACAAGCTGGAGGTGTTCAAAGATGTGCTAGGTGAGCTAGGGAACAAGAACACAGCTTACCTTAGGGGAATCAGGAAAGACCTCATGAAGATGGTGACATCTGACCTAAGACCTCAAGGATGAGTCCTCAGGAGAGAAGGGCCTAATAAGCAATGATGTCAATAAGCAGTGATCTGGCATGAGCAAAGCCAGAGGGACAAAAGGGACAAATGGGTCTGGGAAGCATAAGGGTGAGTGAGCAATGGGTGTAAAAATAGGAGATAAGGGCCACATTATGACTTTTGTAGGTCCTGGCACTTTTTTTTTTTTTTTGATAGAGTCTCACTTTGTCACCCTCAATGGAGTGCTGTGGCATCATCGTTTACAGCAACCTGAAACTGTTAGGCTCAAGCAACACTCCTGCCTCAGCCTCCCAAGTAGCTGGGACTACAGGAGCCCACCGCAATACACAGCTGTGACGGGGTCTTGCTCTAGTTCAAGCTGGTCTCAAACTCCTGAGCTTAAGCAATCCACCCACCTCGGCCTCTCAGAGTGCTAGGATTATAGGTATGAGCCACTGTGCCCAGCAGCCCTGGACAATTTTTCCTTCATGGGACCTTTCCTCCATTAAAAAAAAATTAAAAATTAGGCCAGGCATAGTGGCTCACACCTGTAATCCTAGCACTCTGGGAGGTCAAGGCAGGAGGATCACTTGAGGCCAGTTCAAGACCATCCTGAGCAAGAAAATGAGACCCCATCTTTACAAAAATAAATTTTAAATTATCTGGCATATTGGTGCTCACCTGTAGTCCCAGGTGCTCAGGAGGCTAAGGCAGGAGGATCACTTGAGCCCAGAAGTTTGAGGTTACAGTGAGATGATGATGCCACTGCACTGCAATCTGGGCAACAAAATGAAACCCTGTCTCTCTTCATATATATTTGATAACTGCATTGGTATAAAGGCAAATACAATCCAGGCTGATTGTAGTTATTTTGAAAGAATATAAACATTTTGAAGTCCCTTAAAAGTATTGTGGGCCCTAGACCCTGTACCTACTGTCTCCACTAGGTAAGTCAGCTCTGTAGAAGAGTGGGTGGAGGCTCAGTGGAGAAGGCTTTGAAAGTCATGGTAACAGGTAAGGTAAGCCTTGGGCAGTCATGATCCTGGACACTAACCCTGGCCTTACTCTTGGTTGTATTAAAAATCAAACATTGGCTGGTTCAAGTGCAGTGATGTTTACGACCAATTGATCACAACCAGTTACAGGTTCCTTTGTTTCTTCTCCACTTCCACTGCTTCACTTGACTAGCCTTTAAAAAATAAATTAATCAAATAAACATCAAATATTTACCAGGCATTGATCATTTGTCGTTTACCCCAGTATCCCTCATTCCAGCTATAGTATCATCCAACAGCTCCCCAGCCCAATCATATTGTGATATGTGCCCAACCAAAGTGCCCTGTTTTGCCAGGAAGGTTCTACTTGCCCTCCAGATAGCATCTCCCAGGAGCAGCCAGCTAAGAGTAACTCACAGGGAGTGAGAGATGCAGCAGGAGTGAGCTGGCCCAGGTTTGGGGGTAAAGGGAAGACTTGGGAAGGGAATTGGGCCAGCAGAGGGAAAGGGTGTTAGCTGGAGTTGTGACCTGCTTTGTGGCCTTGCCTAACTTAACACCTCTACTTGTCCTTAAAACCCACCCCTCTAACCCCTCTCAAAACTACTACCCCTAAGGACTGCACCTCTTCAAACCTTATGCTAACCTGTGCTACAATCTCCTAGCTCCAGGAGCCTCTAACTCTAGCCTTGAAGTGCTGGTCTCCTCTGGGAATCTACTTCCCACTTGAACATTATTGGGGCCATTACCAAAAATATCTAAATGTCCCAGGATTTATTCTCTACTTTTTTTGTTTTGTTTTTGGCCGGGGCTAGGTTTGAAACCACCACCTCCGCATATGGGGCCAGCACCTTACTCCTTTGAGCCACAGGCACCGCCCCACTTTTTCTTTTTTTGAGACAGAGTCTCACTTTGTCACCCTCAGTAGAGTGCTATGGCATCATAGCTCACAGCAACCTCCAACTCTTGGGCTCAAGCAATTCTCTTGCCTCAGCCTCCCAAGTAGCTGGGACTACAGGTACCCACCACAATGCCCAGCTATTTTTAGAGTCAGGGTCTCACTCCTGTTCAGGCTGATCTTGAACTCCTGAGCACAGACAATCCACCCACCCACCTTGGCCTTCCAGAGTGGATTACAGGCATAAGCCACTGCACCCTGCCTATTATTTACTTTTTTTTTTTTTTTGACACAGTCTTGCTATGTCACCCTCAGTAGAGTGCTGTGGCACAGCTCACAGAAACCTCAAACTCCTGGTCTCAAGTGATTTTCTTGCCCCAGCCTCCCAAGTAGCTGCAACTATAGGCGCCCACCACAACGCTCGTTTTTTTTTTTTTGTTGTTGTTGTTGTTGCAGTGGTTTAGCTGGCCCAGGCCAAGTTCAAACCCACCACCCTCCAAAAGTAATATTGTGGAGAAAAGCCAAATAGCATAGAAAAATATGAGATTAATAAAAAGTGAAATTCAGCTTCATGGTGCCCCATACCTGTCAATTCATTCTCTAGAGGTAATAACTGTTTACAGGTTCGTATGTAGACCCTTCCATGCCGTTTCCTACGAATAGACAAATCCACACACAGTACATGTCGTTTGCAGCTTACTTTCTCCCCATATACCCAGGATATCTTTTCCTGTCAACTCATTTAGGTCAAACTCATTCTTTTTGAAAGCTTCATAGTATTCCATAGTAGGGTTAAACCCAACTTATTTAACCTTCTCTTATTTTTATGAATACCTGGGCTTTCCCCATTTTGTGACAAACTGTACTGTAACCCACAACCTTGTACATTTATTTTGTACATAGGACATGTATGCCTGTGAGTATTTCAAAAGGATGCATTCCTAGAATTAGAACTGCTCCAGCAGAAGAAATGTAGTACCTCCAAAGTTAAGCCCAGGCCATGATCTATGCCTAACCCTAAGAGAATAAAAGAGTGCCCAGCACGGGAGACTGGGTACCAGTTGTGAGGGTCTTAAAAGTAGCCCTTGAGTTTGATTTTTTTTTTTTTTTTGAGACAGAGTCTTGCTTTGTCACCCTCAGTAAGGCCTACGGCGTCATAGCTCACAGCAACCTCAAATTCTTGGGCTCAAGCAATTCTCTTGCCTCAGCCTCCCAAGTAGCTGGGACTACAGGCGCTTGCCACAACGTCAGAATATTTTTTAGAGGCTGAGTCTCACTCTGACTCAAGCTGGTTTCGAACCTGTGAGCTCAGTCAATCTGCCCACCTTGGCCTCCCAAGTGCTAGGATTACAGGAGTGAGCCGCTGCACCCGGCCCTTGAGTTTGATTTTTAAGCCAACACAGATTAGGTATCCCTAGGCTAGGCCAACAGTTCAGAGATGGATGTGAATTGGCTCTGCCCTAAAGGTTCACCACTTTGGAGTATGTGATGTCAAGAGGTAACATGACGAGCTGGTTGCCATAGCTTGGTAGTTAGAGCACTGGCACTACAAACCAGAAGCAGCGAATTTGAGGCCTCCTCTTGGACTTTTCCTCCAGGGCCTAGAACTCAGCCCCCCTGAACAGCTCAAGGACTTTGAAAAGCCAACATGTGGTAATGACTTGCAGCAACAGCCTTTTTGAGGCCTCTCACACTCCCAGACGCATGAAGCTTGAATTCTGGGGTGTCATCTGCTGCAAGACCCACCTGCTCCTCCCTCCTGCTCCCGCTGTTCTCCACCTTCACAGCCCTCAGACCGGCTCCTTACCCTGCCCCACCCTCTCCTTCCCTAGGCGCTCCCTTCTTGGCTCTCCATCTGCAAGTCTCCCCCAAGCTGCTTCTCAGTACTTTCCTCCACCAGAAGTTTCCCCGCTGCATCCACTTGGCTTTTGTCTCCTGCTCTGTGGTGACATCTGCATGCTGGGACACGTGCCATCTCCCTCTTTGGGCCGGGAGGGCTACTGTGTCTTGCTTCCTCTTGCTAATTCTTCCAACAGTCCCCTCATCTCTTCCTGCTAGTGCGCAGGACAGGTCTCTTCACTTATGGTGCCACCGAGGACAGTGAGGCAGTGCCAGGCGATGAGGGAGTACCCCAAGGGAAAAGCCAGTCCCAGCTCTCCATCTTATTTCTGAAAAAGAGTTTGTTGGATGCTTTTCAACTAAAATCAGATGATTAATTCAGCTCCGGCCTTGTTCTGTCTTTGAATAACAGATAAATTAGTTTACTTGAAAAGAAATCTTTTCATTTGTGTTTCCATGTCACCTGTGATTTTCCCTGCCTTCCCTCGCAGCCCTGCCAGCTGGCAGGAAGAAGGTCAGCAAAGCTGCTGATAAGAGGAGTATAAAGAGGGCTTGGTGCATGGCAAGGGGCAGTGGTCTGCTCCACAGGCAACATGCTGCGCTTCCTCGTGTTCGCGGCCCTGATCCTTTATGGTAAGTGGATCGCGGCTTGAGTTCGGTAGCAAGGGGGATTCTAGTGGAAGGTCGAAAAGCATTCCATAAACCCAGGCAGTTTCCCATCCCAGCGCGTGGTGGGACACTCTGCCTGACGGTCTAGCAAAAACTTTACTCTCCCATAGCCCAAGGTAGGAAAGGTCAGGGCCGCTGGTCACGCCAGCCCCTCTGGGTGGCAGGTGCCTGAGTCATAAAGCAAGAGAAGCCCCTTCCAGGGAGCCTGGGCTTCCCAGCACCTCTTTGGACAGGAGGACTTCCTCAGCTGGTGCCTGGCTGGGATGTGCTCTGCTGTCCCTGCCCCTTGAAGGATCCAGGGTGTTGTACAGACATCCCTTCAGGCCAAGGGGTAACCTTGAGTAAGGCCCAGACCATGAGGAGCCTCTGGGACCCTAGCCTGGTGATTTGGGATAGGTCCTTCATAGCATGCCAGAGTTCTGGGAACACCTGGGGGAAGGAGGAGGCACTCAGCCTCTCCTGCTTTTGAAAGGGGCTCAGAGAACTCACAGCTGGGCCCCTGGTTTGTTAGGGAGGAGCTATGAATTTGCAGACAAGGCTAACATTCCTCAAAGCACAAGCACCGCCACCCCTGGCTGACCCCACGCTTAGTCATCACTCACTTTTCTTCTGCCCCACAAAGGACACAGCACCCAGGACTTTCCGGAAACCAACGCCCGGGTAGTCGGAGGGACTGAGGCCCGGAGGAATTCCTGGCCTTCTCAGGTGGGTGTTCCTTCGCAGCCCCAGATCCCACCGGAATAGGAATTGCTGTGCACTGGCACAGGGTATTGTGTGTGTATGTCTTAACAAGCAGCTCTCCGACTGTCTGAACTCTGGATGTGAAGGATGCATGGGACCAGACTTATGTGGTTTTCTAAATGCAAAAGGCTTGGAGGAGGGGATTTAAGCACCAACTACACTCTCCAAGGCACACACCCAAACACAAACCATGCTCATACTCCCATGTGGCACCCCTTATGCAAAACTCCAAAGACTGTGCCAAACTCACACCTCAGACTCCACAAACCTTGAAAAACACATGCAGGCACGGTGCCTGTGGCTCAAGTGGCTAAGGCGCCAGCCACATACACCTAAGGTAGCGGGTTTGAATCCAGCCCAGACCCGCCAAACAACAATGATGGCTGCAACAACAAAAAAAAATAGCCTGGCGTTGTGGCAGGTGCCTGTAGTCCCAGCTACTTAGGAGGCGGAGGCAGGAGACTCACTTGAGCCCAGGAGTTGGAGGTTGCTGTGAGCTGTAATGCCACAGCACTCTACCCATGGGGACAGCTTGAGGCTCTGTCTCAAAAAAAAAAAGAAAAACACATGCCCACACTGGCCCACACAGTGTGTGTCACACACAAACACACCCAAGTAGAGTATGTTGCTTAGTTGGCTACCTAAAGAGTTTCCAGTTTCATAACAGGGCAGTTGGGCTCTGATTTAAGTAATTAAATGTGTAAAACTGGCAAATTAATGGGTGGATATCCACACTTTGAGAGGAATCACTGCCAGTAGAGTTCAATTCAATTTGCAGAAGTCTGAGCCCCAACTTTCAGGAGTAGAGCTATTGCATAATGTGGGGTACCACAAGAAGAGACATGAGCTGATAAAGATGAACATTCCACTGGTATTTCTAAGTATTCCTTGGTGGGGGGGGGGCACGGTACATCTTGGAAACATTGAAGGTGGAGCTCCGGACACCTGCTTGGGCTTAGATGATGGGGCCGCTCTTTGGCAACATTTGCTTTCCAAGGGAGAATGGAGATAGGACCTTGGTTCCAGGCCCCTTGCAACATCTAGAGAAAGAATGCCAAATGTACCCTGTGTGTACCTTCACTACGCCCATCCACACAACACACTAGCTAATGATGGCAGACTCTTCCCTGCTGACTCCCAGAGGCATCTACACACCCCACCTCGATACCACACTCCAGGTAGCCATGACCAAACCATCAACAGCGGTTGGCATCTATTTGCCATCCCTAACCCAGAAAGTTAGAGAATGTTTTGAGGGATGCCGGGGGGGTGAGGCAAAATCTTTTGAGAAACACCAGCCTATCCCCTCCTTTCTTTCCTCTCCATCTAGATTTCCCTCCAGTACCTGTCGGGAGGTTCCTGGTATCATACCTGTGGAGGGACCCTCATTAGACAGAACTGGGTGATGACAGCTGCTCACTGTGTGGACAGGTGAGGAGAACAAAGACCAGCTTTTCTGAGCCTTGGTGAGGAAGAGGCTGGCCCTTCTGCATGAGTATGCAACTTTGGCTTCTGAGGGACCACGGCCCTGCCCATTTGTGTTTAGGGGGTCTATGGGGAAGTAGCGTGGTGAAAAGTACAAATTTTGGAAGCAGGCAGGCTCAGGTTCAAACCTCGTTCCACCAACTTCTAGCTATGTAATGTTGGACAACTTCCTTAGCCTCTCTATGCCCCCATTCTCCTCTCTTTAAAATGAGGTAATAGGGTGGTACCTGTGGCTCAGTGAGTAGGGCACCCGCCCCATATATAGAGGGTGGTGTGTTCAAACCCAGCCCTGGCCAAACTGCAACAACAGAAAAAAAAAAATAGCTGGGTGTTGTGGTGGGCACCTGTAGTCCCAGCTACTCAGGAGGCTGACATAAGAGAATCGCCTAAGCCCAAGAGATGGAGGTTGCTATGAGCTGTGACGCCACAGTACTCTACTGAGGGTGACAAAGTAAGACTCTGTCTCTTAAAAAAAAGAAAAATAAAATAAAATGAGGTAATAATGCCTACTCTGTAGTTATTGTGATGGTTGAATAATATTTAAGTGCCTAGTCAATGTCTTCCTAGTAACTATTTTTTCATATGTATTTTGGGCATTAGTTCTCAAATTTAAGCATATTACAGAATCATCTGGAAGGCACACATTGCTGGGCCCCACACAACAGAGTTTCTTATCTGGTAGGTCTAGGGTAGGACCTGATAATCTGCATTTCTAACATAATTCCAGGTAATACTAATGTTGCCCATCTACTATCCAGGCGTAGTGGCTCATGCCTGTAATCCTAGCTGTCTGGGAGGCTGAGGCAGGTGAATTGCTTGAGCTTGGGAGTTTAGGACCAACCTGAGCAAGAGTGAGACTCCATCTCCACAAAAATAGAAAAACTTGCCAGACATAGTGGTGCACGCCTGTGGTCCCAGCTATTCAGGAGGCTGAGCAAGAGGATTGCTCAAGCCCAAGAGTTTGAGGCTACTGTGAGCTATGATGATGCCACTGCACTCTACCCAGGGTGAGAGTGAGACTCTGTTTCAAAACAAAACACTACTAGTGTAGAAGTATGTACTTCCCTCAAAATCCCTCTGTGGCTGAGAGCTATTATTTCATTTACGCTCACTACGCCTCTCCCAAGTTACAAGATATTCAGCCTATGATGTTCAGCTTAATAAACGATGAAAATGAAGTTGATGATAGTTGTTTTTTTTTTTTTCAGTCCCGCAAGTTAATAAATTGGGAAATGAGAGAGCTTGTTACTTCCTCATCTTCCTTATCTGCCTGGGCCAGATAAGATGAGTTCCTATTCTAAAGAAAGTACATTAGTTGGCTTTCCAACTTTTCTCTAAGGGGGAAAAGGGAAGGGTTGAGCCCTCTGGATCACTCAGAGATTCCTTCTCTCACTCCAGCCAGATGACCTTCCGCGTGGTGGTCGGAGACCACAACCTGAGCCAGAACGAGGGCACCGAGCAGTACGTGAGCGTGCAGAGGATCGTGGTGCATCCCTACTGGAACAGCAACAACGTGGCTGCCGGGTAGGTGCAGGCGGGGCGGCCACGCCGAGGAGCTGGAGCGGTGACTGGCCAGTGGCAGGGTTTCCCTCGTGTTCTCTCAGAGCAGGGGGCAGGATTACGCTGCCTGAAACCTAGTTCATGGCTCATGGCCTGTCCTTTGGCTGAGGACCCCGGTTGAACCTAAGAGAGGGCACTATGTACTGGAGGGAACAATGAGTTGGCTCTTTCATCCAGAAGGACTTTGACAATTTCAATTTTGGAGGGCCTGGGAATTTTTGAAGATCTTTAAGATTTAGGCAGCTCTGGTTCGGCGCCTGTGGCTCAATCGCTAGGGCGCCAGCCACGTACACCTAAGGTGGCGGGTTCGAATCCCCAGCCCGGGCCCGACAAACAAGTAAGAGTAAGCCACATCTCATCATGCAGGTATCAGTGGCAGCTGCCGTGTAGGGTAGTGGAGAGGAACACATGAATATTTCCTACTTTCTTGTAACCTAACTTTTGTTGTTATTTTTACCAACTACATCATGACTATTTGTTAC
>CAUYQV010047911.1:0-54125 GCA_963574575.1 Galagoides demidoff
ACCTGTGGTCCCAGCTACTTGGGAGGCTGAGGCAGGAGACTCACTTGAGCCCAGGAGTTGGAGGCTGCTATGAGCTGTGATGCCATGGCACTCTACCCAGGGGGATAGCTTGAGGCTCCGTCTCAAAAAAAAAAAAAAAAAAGAGTCTCACCATAAACCTTTCCATCAAAAAGCCCTTGCCACTGGGGCAGTGTCTGTGGCTCAAAGGGATAGGGCACCCACCCCATATGCCAGAGGTGGTAGGTTCAAACCCAGCCCTGGCCAAAAACTGTAAAAAATAATAAAAATAAAAAGCCCTTGCCATACAGTTCTATTATGAATTTTCAGTACTCATCTTCCCCAGCTCTCTTTTCCTAAAAATTTCATGAACATTGTTTCAAAAACAATTAATTAAAATGGCTTTTATTTCAAAAATGTTGTAGGCAAACCCCACAGAAGTTAGAGATTCACTTTTCTCACTAAAGCAAGGTGTGTTTCTCTCTAGCCAAAAGATAAAGAAATAAGAGAGGGAAAGGGGCCTTCTGAAATGAGAGGGCCACATCTCCAAAGAAAGCTGGGCTTACACTAGTTGGCATTTGAGCCAGTTCCTCCCTTGGTTACTTACTAAGCCACGTTGATGAACGTGTTTGCTTCCCAGGAAGCTGGCTGGGGAGGGTACAGAAAAAGGCCTAGACCTTCTGCAGATGACCCCCATGTTGTGGCTGCCACAGCTCTCAATAAGAAGAGTTTGAGGTTGAGTAGAAGAGCCCCAACATGCTGCTCATAATGCTGTAAGTCCTCCACTTCACCCCAGTCAGTCGCCAGGAAAGCCAGGGTAGGAGAGGAAGCATCCAGGGCCACAGCCAAATGAGCAGCATGACTCAGATGCCCAGAGTGCCCTGGTCCTACAAGGATGAGGACAGTACCTCCCCACCCACCCGCAACCCTCGAGTCACATGCGTGGTCGGTTTGTCAAGTAAATGACATGCCTCTTCACACTGGCCCTGGGTTTAAGCTGATTTGGAGCATTCCCGACCTCCTGAACTTCTCTATATTGTTTGTTCCCAGAACCATTCACCCCCTCTGGACCCCAAACTTACTCCAGGTAGTGATAAGATTATGAGAAATTTAAAATCCCTTACTTGGGAGTGATAGGGGACAGATCCGGGCAAAGTCAGCTGTAAACTGCTCCTACCCTGTGCCCTTGTACCTCCTTCTGCATTTTCACAGGCACGAGGTCACTGTGGTGGGAGATGGAGGAGTCCAACCTAAACCCAAGTTTTTTGCCTGATGGCCTTCATGGATGAGCAGTCTGAGTCCCCAGTTGCATTCAGACCGGGCTTCTCTGAACCTGGACCATGGGACACTAGCTCAACTACCCTTTTGCCTTGTCACCTTAATCCCTTCTTCCTCATCTACTTACTGCCAATCGTGAAAACTGTGTTCTCAAATGTAGTGACATCAAATACAGTCTCTATGCCTCTCTGGATCATAATAATGACTTGTGCAAGAATTATCTTACTTAGAGCACTTAAGTTTTTGTATTTTTGTTCAGGATTCTCATTCTGACAGTGGCCTCAAAGGACAATTTTGGGGCCAGCACCATTATTGTTCCTCCACAGCTTCAACCTCAAAAAGTCAGAGATGGTGCCCTCAAATTTTTACCTTCCCTGAAGAGCCCTTGAGAAAATTGTCCTACTTAGCTTCCTAAGATGTTTTCATTTTTCAGCTGTCCCATTTATAGGGAGATGTATCCATTTAGTACCAACTGTTTCCTTCCAGCTTAAATAGATGCTCCTTTCCAGGAAAGTGCCCTCCATGTTTATTGTAAACTCTCAATCTTTCCCTTTTCAGAGTCAAGAGCTGTCAATTGTTTTCACCTGTCCTCATAAAGACATACATCTGGGTCCACAATCCTTTTACAGTCTTGTGTCCCTTTATTGTGCTAGTCCTTCAGATTGGAGTCATTCAAAACCACTAAGATATAATTGAACTTCAGAAAAAGCTTAGCAAAGCTTCTTCTTGCCAAATGATCAGTGTCAAAGGCAACACAAGAGTCTTCAAGACCAAATGAAAACAAGCACTCCTGCTCATATGCATAGAACTCTACACTCATGTCATCCAAAGGTTATATGTTAATTGCCTCATAATATATGTTCATTATAAAACATTGGGAAAATATTGAAAGTCAGAGAAAAACTCCCTCAATTCCCAAAGTTGTGTTCATTACTATGAATATTGACTATATTCCTTCTAATCTGTCCATATGCTTCCATGAGTTTTCTCTTTTACAACACTATGACCATATTATTCATAATATTTTAAACTTCCTTTTATAACTTAACAACATTCTAAGTTTTATTTTAAAATTATAAACTTTATAATAGCAGTGATGACTTCTGTTTGGTTTTCTTTTTGCAGTTTTTGGCTGGGGCTGGGTTTGAACTTGCCACCTCCAGCATATGGGGCTGGTGCCCTACTCCTTTGAGCCACAGGCACTGCCTGACTTCTATTAGGTTTTGTAACCCCAGCTGCCAGCCTACTGCTTTGCACATATTAAGTGCTCAGTAAAAAAGAATGAATGATCATACATTTAATGAATACAGTATGTCTTAATATAGATCATCATAATTTATTTAATCAATCTTCTATTATTACAGATATATTTTCATTTTTGGTTATCTAAATAAGGTGGCAGTAAATATTTAGAAGATGATATTTTGTGTCCGTCACAGTTATTTCTTCAGAATAAAACTCTGGATTTAAATTTCTGAATCGAATAATGTAAATATTTTTATGCTCATCAAAAAGGTTGGAGAAATTCATATTCCTATTCATAAAAAATGCCTAATTTTCAACCTTCAACTGTATATTTAAGATTGTCATCTGATACGTAAAATAGTGCCTTGATGTTGTTTAATTTGTATTTATTATAAGTGCTTTAGAATAATTTTTTTCATATGGAAACAAAAACACTGTATATAGACAGATTATTTTGTGAATTTTTCTCTGCATAAGTTTTAGGATGTTTATCCTACTCTCATTGATGAATAAACTATTAAAATATTATTAACATATTCAACTCTGGTAATAGCAGTAAGATACTATTTTGTTTTCTGGCCTTGGGCATCTATTGAACAAGTTCCATAAATTGCATTAAGTACACAATACGCATGCATTATTTAATATGACATTATCATTTTGAGCACTAAAGAACAACAGCACACTCTGTACCACATTATCCCCAATCTACCTACGCTGCTTCCTGAAAATGTTGCAGTAATACAGTTCAGACGAGGCTAGAACAGCCTACCTCTCCTCGCTGTTGGCTGTGCTGCATTGACTCCTCTGCTTTGCTTCAGGTCAAAATGATAATGCAACTTAAAATTAAATATAAGGTGTCAAACATATCACTGTTAAATGTCTTTAAAAGTAGAAAAATTTGGTAAGACAATACCACCAAAAATAATGATAAAGATAAACAATACAGAATTTGCACTTTTTTTTTTTTTTTTGAGACAGAGTCTTTGTCACCCTTGGTAGAGTATAGTGGCATCACATCTCACAGCAACCTCAAACTCTTGGGCTTCAAGCGATTCTCTTGCCTCAGCCTCCCAAGTAGCTGGGACTATAGACACCAGCCATGACGTCCAGCTATTTTTAGAGATGAGGTCTCGCTCTGGCTCAGGCTGGTCTGGAACCTGTGAGCTCAGGCAATCTACCCACCTCGACCTCCCAGAGAGCTAGGATTACAGACGTGAGCCACCGCCCCTGGCATATTTGTACCATCTTGCCACTATAAGGCAACATTTCTGCCACACAACATACTGGTTTTTAAAAAGACAAAAAGCTTAATGGAATAAGGTAAAGGATGTGAATGGGGCAATTAACAGAACAAGGAATCAATATAGGAAAAGATATTCAGTTTCATTAGTAGTCATGAAATGCAAATTAGAGCAACAACAAAATGTCTTTTTCTTGCCTATCAGACTGACAAAAAATTAAGACTGATTCTTATGAGCAACTGGGTTTGGGAACCATGCCCTAAAAGAGGACCCATGACAAGCTCCCAGGGACCAGGTGGCCCCTGTCAACTGCAGGATATACCTGCAATTGGTTTTTTCAAGGGACTGTTTGAGTTGCTTTAGATCGAGTACAATTTCAGAGGCAGTTGCTGGTGTTCTATTATTTAGATTTGCTGAAGCTTTGAGTTAGGTTTTCCTAGTCAAAATCCTTCAATGATTTCTAAACTGCAGTAAGTGCACCCCAGTGTCAGAGAAAAAAATATATAAACACCAATTTATCTCATCCTTTTAAATTTCCTGTTTTTTTAAATGTTTTACAATATTTCTTATATGCTAGCCAGATAATACATCAGTAGAATTCAGAATACACGTTTTGAGTAAATGTACTCAAAAGACTGTTATTAATGTCACTGGACAGTCAACAAAACTTGGAACCTAGTTTTTATAGATAAGCTAACGGAGATCCAAGAGGTGAACAGCAGAGGCAGGTAATAACACCACAGCCCAAATCTGATGTCCACCATGCTGCCACTTTGGCCCAATGTTCTACAAGATACAGAACTTAGAAGTAGCAGTGGAAGATGCAGAAACAGGTGTCAGCTACATAAATAAAACAGTAACTCTCTGCAATTGTTGTATGTAATCTTTAGTTTCCAGTCACGCACGTCATTGGGGATCAGCTACTCAGCATCAGAAACCAGTTCCTTAAACTGATGGCCCCTGGAGAGCCCTGAACACATCTTGAACTTTGTACCCCCAAGACTTCCTAAGGCAGCATGCTGCACACAACAGACGCTCAAATCAACATTTGTTATTCCACACAATGGTATCAGATGCAACAGTTGAACAGAAGCAAGTTTTCAATTTTATATCATGTTTTTGTCACGGTCTTAAGAAATAGCACCTTGTTAACAGCACAAAAGTCAAAAATTATACTACAGGCTTCAAGGAATTTGTCCTCTCTCAAACTCAAAAGACTCTCATTTAGTGGTGGAGATTCTTTCTCTCTCTCTCTCCCTACACACATATACACACATACACACCCCTCAGAGCTCTATGACACTTACACTTTGTCTACCTCATAGTGTAAAGTTCCAAAAAGTGTATTCAAATTATTTTTTAACATAATGAATTTTATAAGTATGGTGTCATCAATCATTTCCCTCTTTCTTCTCAAGACTTAAAATACTTTTCCAACACTATCAAATTCTAATTTATTCTTTATTCTGAAGATATACAGTTGTAATAATTTTATTTTTAAATATCTCAAGCTGTGTAAACAGGTACACTATAGACCTGTTCAAACAGGAAAACATGACTTGTTAGTCATACATGTATATCCAGCCGGCTTACTCCTCGATCCCCAAAACAACAGACTAAAGGGGCGTAATTGTAATTAGCACCAGGCATTACTTAGCTCTGCGTCCCAATACCGGGGTGATTAACGGATGCCCAGCACAAAGTAATTCTGAAATTGAAGTTTAAATGATTTCAAAACAGAAAAGGTATCTATTGTATTAATAACAAAGCTACTGGGGTTTTTGCTCCCAGGCATTGATTTTACACACAGATTTCCAAGGAATTCCAAAATTCCATGTGGTGTTTTAAACGATATTTTACAGTTCTATAGTATCTTTTTCAGTTGATAAAATAGGGTGATTATGTTGCAAAGCTCAAATAATTTCCTATTTGAAATACAAAATAACCTATTTGTAAACAGAAGACGCACAACTGCCTTCCCCAAAGTTTGTTCAGTATTCAGATTCAGCCCTTTGCACAAAATCTTAGTAGTTTTTGAAGCTGGGAGATGAGCTTGTGGAGTTCTCTTTGGCCTCTCCGCTGTTGCTGTATGTTCGCAAATTTAAATTATTTTAAAAAAAAAAACTTTAAGAGAGACTGCGGGGGGGGGGGGGAGCAAAGAGGAAGAAAAAGAAAGGAAAAGGAAGGAGGGAAGGAAGGAAAGAGGGAAAGAAAAGGGAGAGAACAGAAGAAAGGAAGAGGAAGAGAGGGAGGGAGGAGGAAGGAGGGCGAGGGAGGAGGAGAGCAGTAGGAGAGAGGGAAAGCCCCTTTCACCCAGTTTCATGAAAAGCCCAGGCCCTTACGTGCACACTGGTCTGACTAAGTCTTTGTTTTCAATCTGTAGAGGTGAACTAGCACTTAGATTTGTGCTGGCCAAAATTATTCAACTAAATGTTTATAGAGAGAATGAATCAAAGTAGTAAATAAGGAACCCAAATTCTGAGTCCCTGGGCAGCTGTAGCCAAGGCTGGGATGACGGTAGCAAAACAGGGGAATGGTTTGTCTGCCACCCATCCACCTTTCTCCTTCCCTACCTACAACTGTCCTCTCCTGTAACACCACCACCACCACCACCCTGCCCCTGAGTACAGCCCGCACTGGCGCAGAGGACAGCAGTGCTTATAATATCATTGGCACACAACAACAACAAAAAAAACAAACTGCCTCAGACCACAGAGACCTATCACATACCACCGTGACAAGCCAAACCGAATCTTCTGTGATATAACTGAACAAAGAAAATGTTCTCAGTGGATTTAGAACTTAAGGCTACATCAGCAATACTTCCAAGGACTGTCAGGTTGATTCAATGTCAGAAAAGTGACCAGGAACTTGAGTCAAAATAGAGAACTGGGGGACTTCACTTTGCTTTGCTTTTGTGGTTTTGCTCTTTTTTTCCCTCTTAACCTCGACAGCCCGATGCTATTCCTGTGCTCTTGTGTACAAGTGTCTGTTAGTAAATGTTTACCCTGCCTGCAAATCAAGTCAAAAACAATTTGTGAAATGTGGAGAAACAGCCCCAAATTCGGGTTCCAATCTTGATTCACTAGAGTGTTCAGACATGCTTCTTGATTTTCACTCTCCCCATGTATGGAAAGGAAGGGGAAGGTGTAGGAGGGCGTGTTCTTTTAAACTCTTTCCTAATATATCACAGAAAACTTAGTAGATGGGTGACATGCACTAAATGTTTGCATAGGACTTCTGTGTAACACATGAAGAACAGAGGGGAAAAGATCCAAAATAAGATGCCCTTGAACTTCCTCACGTCACCTGACTTTCCCCATCTTTCCAAACACATGTCCAAGGTCCTCCACGCAGAGTACATACAGAGCCTTCTGAAAAACAAAGTGCTTATGGTTGTGTAGACACGTGCGATGAGGTTGCTCTATAGGTGTCCAGCCATACTCTCAGGTCTGTTCCTGTTTCCTGGGCCCGCCATTCCTAACAGCCCCTTGAATGAGGCACATATAGGAGTAAAGGGAAAGTGGCCATTACTGTTAACACTGATGGGGAGTTCCGCAACCTGGCCGCCCACCCATATTTGACAGTCACATTTGCGTGGCCCTTACACATTTCGCTGCTGGAACACCTCACAGCACAGTCTCCAGGACAAAGGACTCTGCCCAGGGTCAGGCAACATCTGGCCCTCCTAGCTTCAAAACACATTACCAATCAGAAAAATTATGTTTTGACTTCTCTACGAATTTGCCCTAACGACTAACATTTTAATAATTAAACAGCCCTAACTGTTGCTGGTATTTTTCTCTGTTTTAAAGTTAGGCAAATTGTAAGAATCTACCTTCTTTTCCAGATGAAAATATTTTTATTTTATTGAGACTATGTGGTTCATAAATACAGTATTTTCGTTTTTCTTTCATGGACCCTTAAAAAGAAAAGTGTTTTCATCACTCTGCACTAAGTTCCCAGAACTTTTTTCCATGAGCCTGTGCTGCGATCAGGTCCCCTTAAAGGGCATTAGGCCCCTGCCGTGGCTTGCCGTTGTGTGGCACATTTTCCTCCAGGTACTTTAATTATTTCTGTTCCTTCTGATTAGAAGGGCTGGAGCTAATTAGTCAGGTCTTCTCCCCCCGCGAACAAGCCAAGATGCGCTCGGAAGGCTTTTCCCAGAAGCTTCGCTTTTCTGCAGTCAGCTTTTTGTTGTCATAGGAAGATCTATTGCTTTAATACTCGCGAGTGTAAATGTCTGCGTTTGGAAGAGACGTCAGGCCGGTGACACCACACACCTGGCATGTCTGAAACCCACTCAGACATGACAGTAATGAACAGATAAGCGGCTGGAAGCAGGCGGGAAGAGGAGATGTTTCTAGCGTGGTGCGGTTATGCAGGTTCACCGGGAAATGTACAAGGGATGTGCAGAGCAATTACTGTATTTTGCAAAGACGACAGTTTTTAATGATGCCATTATTTATTACACTGTGTGTTTTTCAGTGACAGAAGAACTCTCACCTTCCAGGTGACCTCTCATGCTCACTTTCTCTCTCTCTTTTTTTCTCTCTCTCTCAAAATACTTTGCAAAATAGAAAATCCTTTTTAAAACAAAACAGTACCTGACACACAGTAGATAGTCAATAAAGGCTTATTAAAATACACGTTTAGTGTCCCAGAATAGTGTTATTAGGATGCAGATATAGATGAATAGGGAGATATAGAAATAGATGCATGTGTAAATTTTGTATTAATCTTCTGATATTTTAAAAGCATAAACATGTTAACATTTACTGAATGTCATGTTCTGGTAAGAACAAGGTTTCCCGATAAAGTTTCAAGTCTTAGAAGCATCAGACTCTTCCCACAGTGGGATAACATAGTTTTATGATTCTAAGTAGTAAATAATCTATTTTTCAGTTGCCCAAACATTTTCTCTTTGTCTGATTTCTTCTATTGCCTACAGTCTCTAACCAGAGACCTTCAATTTGAAAATTTTCAATATTTTCCATTTGAATTTTATTTTTATAATTTTAACGCTGGAGTTTTTGTTTCTACTTCAGAAGACTGTAGCAACAAATTTTATTTTTATAATTTTAAGAGAGATAATCAACTGAATAGATTATAGAAAAGACCTTTAATAGGGAAACATTTGAGTAAGATTTTTGGGGGGTTTTTTGCCTTGATGTTTAATCTATCAGATAAAAAAGAAAGCTTCTGTAGTAGAAGATGATCTTGTTGTTTTACTTTTTTTGTTGGACTTTCAATGAAACATACATATCTTGAGTTTACCAAATGAGAAAGACTTAAAAGTATTATGGAAGGTGGCTCAAAGGAGCAGGGTGCCAGCCCCATATGCTGGAGGTGGCGGGTTCAAACTCAGCCCTGGCCAAAAACTGCAAAAAAAAAAAAAAAAAGGAAAATATTATGGAAACATTAGCAATATATAATAAAAAGTGCATAGAGCTCAATTGACAATCACCAATGTGGATTGGTGACAATCACATCAACTCATCAACTCATGAATGGATTAACAAACCGTGGTATATGTATACCATGGAATACTGATCAGCCATAAAAAGATGGAGACGTTACATCTTTTGAATTAAGCTGGGCAGAGTTGAAGAACATTCTTCTTAGTAGAGTATCACAAGAACAGAAAAGCAAGTATCCTATGTATTCAATAATATGAAACCAATAGATAAACAACTACACACTTGCACAAGAAAAAAATCTCAATTTAATTCAAGTTGGGGAGGGGGTGAGCAGAGGAGGGAGGGGGATTTCTGTGCTCTCACTTAATGGGCACAATGTAAGGGTATATGGCACACTTCCTGGGTGAGGGGCACAATTACAACAGGGATTTTACCTAACAAACACAAATAGTATAACCTAATTGTTTGTATTCTCATATTAATCTGAAATTAAAAAATGCATCAGAAGACCCAATCTTACCACCATACTAAACAGCTGTAAAATAGATGACATTACCTTTTAAAGCCTTTAATGTGCCTTATGAAATAAATCTTTATTTATTTATTTATTTATTTATTTATCTATTTATTGCAGTTTTTGGCTGGGGCTGGGTTTGAACCCGCCACCTCCGGCATATGGGGTCGGTGTCCTACTCCTTTGAGCCACAGACGCTGCCCCTGAAATAAATCTTTAGGTATCTTAGGTCAGGGGTTATCTTCAATGATGAATTATGTAACACTCTTAAAGACTTGAAATTTCCTTACCATTTTACGTTCCTTAAGATAGGACTCCAACTAATTTCCTTAGTTGGGAATTCTAACAATGGCCAGAATATTATATATTAATGTCTTAATATTGTGGTATCTGTTCTAAAAATTTCAAGAACTATTAGTAAGTCGATACTTTGGCCAATGCAAACCAATGTAAACCCACTGCTTAAGGCATAGATGTGAAGCTTTTTTCTTGATGTAAAAACAAATAGTCTTGCTATAAACACTTACCAACTACTCTCCAAACAGCAATTGGCTAAGTGAATCTATGGTGTGAAGACATATTCCTCCTTTGGATATAACAAAGGAGGAGTAACACTTTATAACACTTTAGCCATGACTTTGACCTGGTGGAGACAGTGATGTTCATCTTCTCCAACAGACCAAAGTCCTGCTGTGTGTTTCTCTCCCAGGTTGTTTTTGTTGGATACTTTGTTTCTGCTTCAGAAGACAGAAGCAACAAAGACCTTGCAAGTCATATTAAATATAAATTTTTATCAAAAGAAAAATAGAGAGCAAGACTCCCCAGCATTTTCTTTTGTAAAACATAGTGACTTTTTTTTTTTTTTTTTTTTGAGACAGAGCCTCAAGCTGTCGTCCTGGGTAGAGTGCCATGGCATGACAGCTCACAGCAACCTCCAACTCCTGGGCTTAAGCGATTCTCTTGCCTCAGCCTCCCAAGTAGGACTACAGGTGCCCACCACAACGTCTGGCTATTTTTTGGTTATGGTTGTCATTGTTGTTTGGCAGGTCCAGGCTGGATTCAAACCCACCAGCTCTGGTGTATGTGGCTGGTGCCTTAGCTGCTTGAGCCACAGGCACTGAGCCCAGAATGACTTTTTAATTCATTTATACTTTAATTTACTCTTCAGCGTCTCAGAGTGGAAAGGAGGGAGAAGATGCTAAAAAAATAAATAAAATCCCTGATGGGTTGGTTTGTGGTTGCCATAGCAGGGAGGTGAAAGTGAGAGAAGGCAAGTGAGCTTGAGACCACTGGGTAGGAATCTCCTCCTCTCCACTAACTGGTGGGCAAACCCCAACAACTGGAGACAGAAACCCAAGTGGCAAGAACCAGTTAATAACACTGGTGAAAACAGAATACCTCATCACAACACAACTCCAGGGGGCGCCATTCACATAGACTCCAAAGCAAACAGCCCCTCCAAAGCAACTGCAGAGCCGCTAGCATGGATTGTGGGGTTTCTCTGTGCCTGGCATCATTTCTCTTAGTTCTCAGAGCCCTGAGCATCTTACATCATCCCCATGTGACAGGTCGCCCATCAGACTGTCTGTGGTAACTGTCCTAGAATGAGGATCACGGAAGCTTGTCTCTCAAATGCCTGTGCCTGTGACTGCCACACTCTACTGGGCTGGCTGACAGCAGTGTGCAGTGTTTTGGTGCCTCCGAGGCCCTGCTCAATCCTGCCTCACTCTATCTGCTGGCCACGTAATACATATTTAAAAATCATAATGGTCGACTCTTACCTATCCTGGGGCAAATGAGGCAAATTTAAATACAATGACAATTTTTTTAAATTACGCTATAGGGAACCAATATTTATACAGATTAGCACACACAACTGCACAGTTAGAAGGCTTCTGTGTTTGGTCCCACCTAGGCACAAGAGACATCATGCCATACCTAGCAGTGGCCTTGCCAAGTGGAAGGGCAGCCCCTGGGAGCACTGTCCCCTCATTCTCAGCAATTCTCTTCCCTCACTTCAGCAGAGTGAAGCATCAGTGAACCCCACCATCAAAGCTTCCTCCTGAGCACACTCCAAACACTTCCCTCAGCCTATCCTTCCTGAACTCCTCAGCTCCTTGCCCCTCGGTGGGCTTCTAGAAACATCTCTCCTAGGAAATGGGGGGAGGGAGACAGAGCAATGATGGAAAAAGATCAGTCATTTTTTCAAAAAAAATTCTGCTGCACCCTGTAACAAATACAGTGTCCTTATCCATTCCAAGTCACCAAAGAACAGCGAGGGAGCACCGAGGACAGGAGCTACAGATTTGGGGACGGTTTCTCAGAAGAGAGGACTTCAGCTTTTCTTCAAGAGAAAGAAGATGGAAGCTTCCCAGGCTGAGAAGTAGTAAGAGCCTCTACTATTCTTTACAAACTTCTTATTAAGTTAAAAAAAAAAACTCACTGTACATGATGATTATGGAAAACACACACACTAACACAAACACAACACATATGCACACTCACACTCCAAAACTCCTTATTGGTAAGAAATGTGTACAGATGAAATAGCATGATGTCTGTGGTCTGCTTTAAAATAGCCCAGGAGACAAAAATGTACACGTGTGGTATGGAAACAGATGAAACAAAAGTAGGGAAATACTGACAATTACGGAAGGTAAGTGTTACAGGTTGAGCTGTGTCTTCCTGTACCCCAAATTTATATGTTGGGGGTCCAAACTGATGTCTCAGTGTGTGAACTTATTTGGGCTTAGGGTAATTAGCTAAGCTGGGATACAGTCGGTATCCTAATTTAACATGACTGCATCCTTATTAAAAAGGGGAAACTTGAGCAGAGACACACACAGATGGAACATGATGTGCAGACACAGGGAGAAGCCCAACAGCAAAGCCAGGATCACCCAAAGCCACCATTAGCGAGGACAGCCTGGAAGAGATTGCTCCCCAGCACCTGCAGAGGGAACATGGTCCTGCCAAGCCCTTGATCTTGGACTTCTAGCCTATGTAACTGTGACAATAAATTTATGTTGATTAAGCCTGTGGTCCTTCACTCCCGGGCGGCAGAGTGGTGCTGGTCCGTGACCTGTTGAGGACCAGGCCGCACAGCAGGGGCTGAGCAGCAGGCTAGTGAGGCTTCATCTGTGTGCACAGCAGCGCCTCCTCACCGGCACCACTCCCCAAGGCTGCCTCCTGTGATATCAGCAGAGACATTAGATTCTCATGGGAGGATGAACCTACTATGAACTGTGCATCCCAGGGATCTAGACTGCAGGCTCCTATGAGCATCCAATGCTTGATGATCTGAAGTGGAGATGAGGTAATGATCCAAGCACTGGGGAGTGGCCGAAAACACAGATTATCTCTAGCAGAGAGGTTTGTCTGCACAGAGAACATATAAATCAATTGCTTGCAGACTCATCTCAAAATGCTATCAGTGCCCAATTCATAATCACTAAGTCATGGAAGAAGCCCGAGTGCCCATCCACCCATGAATGGATCGATACGTTGTGGTATATGTACACCATGGAATATTATGCAGCCTTGAAAGATGGAGACCTTACCTCTTACATGTTTACATGGATGGATCTGGAACATATTCTTCTTAGCAAAGTATCTCAAGAATGGAAGAAAAAGTATACAATGTACTCAGTCTTACTATGAAAGCAATGTATAGCTTTCTTATGAAAGCTATAACCCAATTGTAGCCCAAGAAGTAGGAGAAAGGGGAGAGGGAGGGGAGGGGAGGGGAGAGGATGAGTGGAGGGAGAGTAGTTGGGGAGACCACACCTATGGTGCATCTTACAAGGGCACATGTGAAATTTACTAGGTATAGAATATTAATGTCTTAACACAATAACTAAGAAAATGCCGTGAAGGCTATGTTGACCAGTTGGATGAAAGCATTTCAGATTGTGTTTAAAACTAGCACATTGTACCCCATGATTGCATTAATGTGCACAGCTATGATGTAATAAAGAAAGAAAAACCCTATCAGTGAGTGGCAAGTGACAATTAAGCTGCATCTGGTGGCAGGCTTGACAGTGGTGAGAGAACTAGTGGATTTCAACTGTACGGCAGCCACTGGTGGCAGGCTTTACATCAGAATCCAACACTTGTTTTAGTCCACGTGTGGCCTGTCCATTATTTTACTGATCACTTCTGTCTGTGCCTCTTTCCCTCACTGTGTATGGTGGTAAGCCCACAAGTCAACCCTCAGAAAAAAAATGGAGCCAAATACAAATATTGCTGGAGAGCTTCTTTGAAAAGGGGGAAAGACCCCATGATGAGACGCAGAAAACTAAGTGCCAACAAAATGAAAGCTGCATTTAAAAGAAAATGCCAAAAGTCCTACTTAAATTATAGGCTCATTGCAACAGGTGATTCACATTCTCCAAGCCCACTTTGTATAATATGAGGTAACCAGCTATTCAATGAAGGCACAAAACCTTCAAAACAACTTTGCCACATAGAGACTATTAGAAGACCAACTTTTGGAGTTTTTTCAAAAGACAAAAACATGAAGAATAGAAGTAACTACTAAAAGCCAGCACTTCATCAAATGTGTCTGCACTGAGCATCATGTTTAGTGGCTAACCGCACTGCTGAAGCTGAGAAGCCCTTTGCTACCAGTAAAGAGTTGATCCTGGGGCAGCACCCGTGGCTCAAAGGAGTAGTGCGCCAGCCAAACCCAGCCCCAGCCAAATACTGCAAAAAAAAAAGAGTTGATCTTGCTTGCTGCTAAGGACCATTTGCTGTATCTCTGGGAGAAGATGCAATTCAAAAGGTGGCATGTGTTTCTCTTATAGCTGGCACTCCCTACACTTCTCAGCTCCTTGCCTTCAGTGAGCTTCTAGAAACATCTCTCCCAGGAAATGGGGGGAGGGAGACAGAGCAATGATGGACAAAAACCAGTCATTTTTTTTAAAAAATTCTGCTGCACCCTGTAGCAGATACAGTGTGATTCCTTATCCATTCCAAGTCACCAAAGAACAGCGTGGGAGCACCGAGGACAGGAGCTACTGATTTGGAACTACAGGAATTGATGAAACAGCAGAGGATTGGGGCACAATTCTTAGAGAGGATTAACTACTAAGTCACCGTGGCACACCATGCAGGTGGACGAGCCCCCAATGTTGACAATGAGGCAACAATGCTTGTTTTCGTGGGATGTGTTTTTCAGAAGAAGGGGCATGAGGCTGTGCTGTGTGCACTTTTGCTGCCAACCGACACCACAGCTGCAGAACTGTGTCAGGAAAACTGCACTGGTCATTTTGTGTGGGTGTCTGCACGGATGGAACAGCCACCGTGGCTGCACGGCCTTCTGGTGTCACTACTCTGGTGAAGGAGGTCACTTCTGACTGTGAGTCTAGACACTGTGTCATCCATAGAGAGATGAAGGCTAGTTGAAAAATGTCATCTGAACTAAACAATGTTTTGCATGAGGTGATTAAAGTTATCAGCAAAGTACACACCCTTAACTCCCGGCTGTGCCTGCAGCTCTGTGAGGAGATGAACACAGAGCACACATCCTTTTCTGCACAGAAGTGGTATGGTTTTCTGACTAGAGGTTTTGAGTTATGAGAGCTGCTCCAGGGATTTCTCTTAAAAAAACAGTCACCACTGGCGGCACATTTCAGTAAAAGAGAATGGGGTGCAAAACTTGTTTACTTGTGTGACAGATTCAACCTGCTCAATGAACTCAATCTGTCACTTCAGGGGAAAATGACATCTGTGTTCAAGACAGCAGATAAAGTGGCTGTATTCAAAGCTGAACTGGAATTATGGGGACAGTGAGTGAACACTGGAATTTTTGACGTGTTTCAAACAACAGCAGAGACTTTGAAAGAGAGAGCTAGGGCCTTCTCTCCCCCAGCTGGAGCATGATCGCCTATCTCAGCCGTCAGGAGAGTCTGAGCATTACATCCCAAACACAAAAGACCCTGAGCTGGGTAGGAACAGGTCAGTGACCCATTTGTGAATAAGCCAAGAGAACTGACTTTGTCTGGGCTAGAAGAGCATCAGCTGCTTGAGCTGGCAAGTGACAGTCGCCTTAAAAGTATGTTTGAGACAACTTCAAATCTCTATAGGTGGTGCCTGTGGCTCAAGGAGTAGGGCACTGGCCCCATATACTAGAGGTGGCAGGTTCAAACCCAGCCCCAACCAAAAAAAAAAAAAGATCATTATTATTTGGGCAGTGCCTGTGGCTCAGTGGATAGGATGCCAGCCCCACATACTGAGGGTGGCAGGTTCGAGTCTGGCCCCGGCCAAACTGCAGCAAAAAGGGGGCCGGGCATTGTGGTCCCAGCTACTGGGGAGGCTGAGGCAAGAGAATCACCTGAGCCCGGGAGCTGGAGGTTGCTGTGAGCTGTGTGATACGACGGCACTGGCACTCTACCAAGGTACTCTACCAACGGCGATAAAGTAAGACTCTGTCTCTACAAAAAAAAAAAGTATGTTTGAGACAATTTCAAGTCTCCATATGTTCTGGATGAAAGTTAAGATGAAATATCCTGAGATTGCCACAAAAGCACCTTTGGGGCTTTCTGAAGCAGAGTTTCTACAGTGATAGCAATAACCAAGATTCTGGTTGATAGACCGGACATAAACCACACACTACAGCTGCCACTGTCTCCATCACCCCCAGGCGGGACCATCTAAGTTGTAGGAAAGCAAGCTCAGAGCTCCCACCAATTCTGCATAATGGCGAGTGATATGCTTCTTTCATTCTTTACTGCAATGTAATGATAATAAAAGTAAAGTGCACAGGAGGTGCCCGTAGCTCAGTGGGTAGGGCGCCGGCCACATACACCGAGGCTGGCAGGTTTGAACCTGGCCCAGGCCAGCTAAAACAATAATGACAACTATAACAACAGTTACAACAACAAAAAATAGCCTGGGCAAAAAAATAGCCCAGCACTGTGGTGGGCGACTGTAGTCCCAGCTACTTGGGCGGCTGAGGCAAGAGAATCACTTAAGCCCAAGACTTTGAGGTTGCTGGGAGCTGTGACACCACAGCACTCTACACAGGGCAACAGCTTGAGGCTCTGTCTCAAAAAAAAAAAAAAAAAAGTAAAATACACAATAAATGTAATGTGCTTGCATCATCCTGAAACCATCCCCTTAACCCCCCATCTGTGGAAAAATTGTCTTCCATGAAACCAGTCCAGGCATCCTCAAACTACGGCCCATGGGCCACATGCAGCCCACCTAGGACATTTATCCGGCCCACCAGGTGTTTTTGCTGCCGCTGCCTGTCCTGCTTAGCAGCTGACTCATCCCAGGGCCCACAGTCTGGCCCTCCAACAGTCTAAGGGACAGTGAAGTGGCCACCTGTTTAAAATGTTTGCGGACCCCTGAACCAGTCCCTGGTACCAAAAAGGTTGGGAACTGCTAGTTGAAGCCACTCAAGTTTTTGTCGTTTGTTATGTCAGCCCTGGAAAAGGATACAGTAAGTCAGAGCTCCACTGAGGGTTCATTATGAACTTCTTTCCACTTTTGTATATATTTTGAATCTTCCATAGTAAAAAAGTTTTAAAAAAAGAAGCCTTTTACACAGTTTCAGAAATATTAATAATTCAGCCGCACTCCGCCACAGTACTCCCTCAGGAAACTACCCAAGTACCAGAGTAGCTCTAATATCCAGAAATACAGCTGGTCCCCTCTTCAATCCAGGAGTCTAATTTCTCATCTGTAATCCCTTTTCAAGCAACTGCGGTTAAATCTCCCAAATGAGGCGCCAGAGAGCTCTGCCGTGGCTCTTGGCTCTTTCGGGCTCCCACTAGCATATCCTCCTCTCGAGCAGAGTTGAAGGCAGCCTTACGGTGCCTTAGACAACCACAGGCCAGGCAAGGAGGAGAGGGGCTCGCTGAACATGCTTGGAGGAAAGCTTTCGTGGATTAGTGTCCTGCCCAGGTATGAACAGGCCACCCGATGTACTATATCCATGGCATTTAACACTCAGTAGGCAGGTTAAGAAAGAATATACCATAAAGTGCGTTAAATAACCTCATAATCACATTGGAAGGCTAAGAGAACCGGGGCCACCGCCAACACTAAAACACATGATAACAAAAGCAGTCAGCGTTTTCCATACCATATGCTTGTAAATGTTATTCTGTGGGGAACCAATTAAAACTATGGAATACGTAGAACACAGACATATGGAACAAAACAGGGCAACTTATCTTGTCACCGTGGTGCTTGCTCAGTACATCTATTAGGGAGATGTAATACTGAATTATTAGTACAAATAAATGTTATCTTCATTATGAATACCCAAAAGCAACACCAGCACTTAAAGCTTTTGCTCCGGTGGTGGCATAAGAGGAAGGAGGGCTTCCTATCTCCAAAGAGTGACATTAAATGCCAGTCATGTTAAATATCAGAAATCGAATCACTACAGCACATTTTTAACCAGGCTTAGTTTCAGCGTTCTCACCTGCTACACTGGGAAAATAATCAAAATATTCCCTGACATGCAGAGGGTTCCTGTTCAAACCATTTGAAAAATCCAAGTGAAGGCACGTTGGGAAGTATAGCACCATGAATCAGTGTCAGGTATTGGTTTTGGTTTAGAGGGAAAGAAGATTTGCAGATAACCCCCAACAAGCAATTATTGAGACTGATTCTGACAGCCATGAAGTTAAAAATCTAGGCAGGGCTTTATTAAGTTTTCCTGACATTAAAAAGAAATGAAAGCGTTAAGAAAAAAATCCAAGGTACAGTCATAGGTCAGCCTCAGAGTAAAAGACAGTTGACATTTTCTATCCTGTCACCAGAGCTTCGTTTGGCACCTTTTAATTAGATGGCACAAATGTATTAGGAGGGATGCCAGCGACCGCTGGCTCACGCAATGCCCCTTGGAACCAAAACTAAGGGATAAGGGAAAGAGTAGAAAGAGTGTATTAACTATCCCAAGATGCAATCAGAAGGAGGGGCCAGAGTAGCAGAGCAGCGCCCGGGGACTAGATTAATTAATAACAAATCAATACCAGTAGCAAATCAGTAGCGTGTTTTAAAACAATAACGTCACTAGCATACAACCTACTTTCTTGTCAACAACCTTCCTGTTATTACCTGCTTAAAAAAGAAAAAAAATCTATACTTAGCAGGCCTTCTTCCCAGGCTTTTCTCCCCCACGCCTCAGGGTGAGCCGTCCCAAGGGCGCCTGATGTGTTCTAACCTTGCACACTTTTCAATCCCCAAGTTTTCAAACTTTTTTACACACTGGTGCTTCGTTCCCTCTCCCTAGAATCCCTGCCCCCCTTGTCTGGCCAGTGAACTGTGACTCTTCTCTCAAAGCTCTGTGCAAATAGCACTTTGCCTGTGAAGCCCCTCTAGCCCTGTCCTAAATTGTGAGCAGCTTGAGGGCATGATCTGTGTTTTAGTCATCTGTGTGGGCCCCAAACCTAGCAACATTCTGTGCACAGAGCAAATATATGCTGAATAATGTTTATAAAGGAGTGAATGGGGAAAATGGGCTTAGGGCCTCCCCAGTGCTTAGGCCATGTCAGTACTAACCATCCTTCTTTCCTGTCTATGTCTTTCCAAACTTGAGAGAACAGGATAGGTACAAGAGGCACCAAGAAGAACTATTCAAAATACACAGCACTGGTCTCATTCTGCTACATTCTCACTGGGTAGATCTGGAGTGGAGCCCAGGTGCCTGTGTTATGAACAAGCTCCCCAGATGAACACAACACACACCAACATTAAGGACCACGGCTCTTTCTTCGGGATGCCACGCTGTGGCTCTCTCTCCTTTTCTCTCCTTCCCTTCTTCCCTTCTCTCATTCTCTGCTCTCTTCTCTCTTTCTCTTCTCCTCCCCCTACTCTCCTGCCTGTCTCTAATATAAAATAAACTCATACTTTTATATCCTCAAAAAAAAATCATGGCTCCATGGCATATTAATTAATAGGAGAAATTCTTATTTCCCGTAAGATAGAGAAAATTGCTTCTGTGCTATCTGCTTGCAAAAACTGATTTCAAGAGAAATGATTCAAGTAGACACAGAAAGACAGCCTTGGATTGTAGAAGAAAATTATTTAAATAGATAAATGGAACTAAAAATATGCAATGAATATTCGAAACTCAACATTTCTCTGGATTTCACTGAATCGAATTACAGGGAACTGCCAAAGATATTTCTGTAAATGCAAGGAATAGCATGTCTTCCTTGGAAACTCAAGAGCATGCCTTGTCCATGACCCACAGCAGCAGACAGGCTGAGGACAGGGTTCCCCCTGACCACATCTCTGGGGTCAGTTTCCCCTGGACTTCTCAGGATTTTTCCAAGGCAGGCAATGGGTAATACTGATTCCATGGAGATACTTACATGAATAATTTTTAAATTTCCCTTTCTTTTCTTTGACTTATTCCCTCTTTCTGTGCTACCCAGGGCTCAGACATACCTGTTATACTTGGCAGGGCTTGGGAGGGAGTGAGGCCAACACTGTCCCACCATTTTTAGGGAAATCGACAAGAATCAGTGGTGCCCACCAGTCATTCTAACTCTTCTAACATTGCTGCCACCTGAATATGCTACTGTACATACTAGTTGAAAAATAACCATTATCTTAGAAGTAGCTTAAACCCAAGAGGAAATTTTATATATAATTACCCCAAATGCCTGCCATCTCTAGAATTACAGTGACTCTAGAGAAACGCTAATCAAACCGCATTACATGAAATATTTTTAGGCATTTAATTCAGGTTGACACATCTGAAAGAAAGTTGTCTCCTCAGGATGGCATTAGACACAGAAAGCTTTCTGGTAAAGAGACAGAAGACCAAGGTACTGAGCCCAGCTCCGCTACTAACTAGCTGTGAGACCTCAGTCTAGACACTCCTGTTTCCTCAGCCTCACATCCTTCCACCTCTAAAACAGTGAGAGGATCCCTGAGATTCCTTTCAGCTTTAATGCTCTGGAACAAGTCTACAAAAGAAGACCAGCATAGAAGAGGGATCCCAAGAGGACTTAAGATTTTGAAAGAGGACCTATACATTTTTCATTAAAAAAAAATATATATACAGCAACAAAGGAATGGCTTTCTAACTGTGTAATTCAAGCACTGCTACACTCAAGACTTTGACGTGACCTTCTAGGATCCCCTCCAATCATACCACTAAAAACCAAGTCTCCTTGGCTGCTGGCTCTCTCCTGAGCTCTGTTGGACTAATGCTTAAGAAATATTCAGAGTACAGGAACCAAGTATAAGTGAAGGAATAATTTGTCATTTGAAGGAGGAAAATCTTCCCTGGGTTATAAATAATCCACAGTTAAATGCTTTTGCAAGAACAGGCAACTGCTCCCTTTTACAATATCACTTCTAGCTACTGGGACTTAGCCAGAGTACCTGTCTCTTGGATATGCTTGCTTAAGACAGAAAATAAAAATGACTTAGGTACAGTATAAGCTGTACCATGACTCTTCTTGCTGGAGATGTAGAATCTGGACTTAGCTGAAAGCAGGGATTTAGCAGCAGTGTTGTTATTGACAGCTTCTGGGGCTGACCAAGCTGCTCAGAGTGAGGGATCGATAGCCACGTCAGCGAGATGCTGCAGGTCCTGCTGACCTCTCAGAAATTGTGCTCTGTGAAGGAAAGGTCAGTGCTGTGGGCAATCAGGTGGCCCCTGAGGCCACTGGAGAGTCAAGGTATTGATGACTCTGAGCACAAAAATGCAGCCTGACTCCAATGATAGGGCAGCCAGCTAGAGAACCCAGTGGTCCCTAAAGACGGCCAAAGAGGAGGAAAAGGGAAGGGAAGGGCAGGTGGAACCATCTACTCTGCATGGACACACAGAAGATGCACAGGGGGAATTCTCTGGAGGAGGAGAGGGTGTTGTGAGCCAGAAGGGGAACTGAAATGTTCTCGCAAAGGAGCCGTTACCCCCGTGGTTTCTTTTACCTCATTCCATAGTCAAGTTGAGCATCTGGCTATACAATGAAAAGTTACTTGGAGAAGAACACAAATATCCCAGTACCCAGAGAGTTCTTCAGTCCCTACAGCAAAGCTCTGCTGATTTTCTTCTAAGAAGTATAAGATAGATCCTCCACTTTAGAGTAGTTAGAAAGGTCACAGGAAAGATATCCCAGGAGAGATAAGATTATTAAGTGGTCGTTAGGGATTTTCTTCCTTTGTGAGCTGTAAAATCTACAGTAAACTAGTCACTTCTCTGACTTAACTGATTTCCCGATAGGTGGTACACTTAAGACCAGAGAATTTCTTAAGCTCTGTTCTAAAATTATAAAAAGTCCAATTATTTATCCTGTTTAAACCCCACCCACCCCAAAGCAATCAGACTTAAAAGGAATTATCCTTCTTTCAAAATACTTTAAAAGTGTTTATATATATACACATATATATATATAATGTATAATTATGCAAACACTTCTCTTAGCTTTGAATCAGTAAAATGTTCCACCAACACGCAAAATTAAGAATTATAATTTTTTTTTCATTTTCCACTTGGATGGACTAATCATACTATCTCACCCTGGAATAGCTCCTCAGAGGATACCGAGGAAAGGCTGAAAGGTGAGTCGAGGAGGCTGCATGGAGGAAAGCGTTTCCCAAAGCTTGTTCAACAAACACTCATAAAAAGTCTGGGAGACAGGGAGTTTAACAAGGTTTAAACCCATGTGCACATCACAGGCCCTCCTCGATGCTTCACACTAGTTCATTATAAATCTCTGTGTTTGCCGTCTGTGTGTGTGGGGGGGCCGGCTTCACACATGTATTTGATCATAAAATCCTTTTCCCATTGCACATCTTAGGGAACACATGCTGGGACTGTGCAATATTCAACACCATTTGACAAATGATTACTGAACATCAATGTGTCAGATATTATTCTAGAAGGTGTTAACAAAACAGATGAAAACCTGGGCTTTTATGTAGCTTATATTAAAATGAGGAACTAGAAAATAAACTATTACAAATTGATACATAAAATTCAAAATATATCATACAGGGATAAATGTTTTAAAAAAAGAAGGAAGATAGGAGTTGGTGCATATGGGTTTGTGTTTATAAGTTTGTGTGTTGAGAGAGAAGAAATATTTTTGATACGGTGGCCAGATAATGCCCTGGGGTGAGAGAGCTAAGTAAGGCCCCAGAGAAACTGAGGGAGGGAATTGCCACACATCTGGAAATCTGGAAGAGAAGCATTCTGGGCAAAGGATTCAGCGAAGATCCCAAGGCGGGAGTATATCGGAGAGAAGGATCCAAAATTTGATGAAAACAAGACCCTGGTTTTTATTTCCACTGTAAAGAGTTCTCACTTTTTTTGTTTTAAGAAAGAAGGCTATCAAGTACACATAATTCCCAAGTCTTGTACTTCACTGTGAGGAATCAAAGAGTACTTCGTCTGTGGTCCTCAGACCCCAGGGACTCCCTGGGACATTTTCAGGGGGTGTGTGCAGCCCATTTTCATGAAAATTAAAAAACATTCTCTTTTTGCTGTAGACACCTGTACTGATAGTTTTTCAATATGTAGATGTCGCTCAAAATTAGTGTTGGGTAAAACTGCTAGAGTGCAAGCCAGGATCAAGGCAGTGGCACCAAACTATACCAGGAGTCACTGTACTCTTCCTCTTCACAGTTGTGATCTTGCAGGACTGAACTTGCCAATTTCACTTGAGAATTGCCTTGATGAAACAGCAGAAATTTCTAATTTAGTGAAATCTCATACTTGAAGTCCACTCATCTTTCTTAATGCTCTATGGTAAAAACGGAAAGCATGCATACAACATATTTTTTTGTATATTTTGAAAACCCATGGTGATCCAAAAATAAAAGCAACTGTGAGATTATTTGAGTTACAAGCTGAACTAGCTGCTGCTCACCAAGTTTGCTTGTTCTGGAAAACATATTTTTTTTAAATAAAATGTTATTTTCTTAACACAAAATAGATGTTATTTTTAATGAATTAGTAAATAAATATTAAACTTGCTTTTCTATTTTCGCTTCTAATGTGGCAAATGTTGATTAAACACAGCACGCACAATTAGAAGTATGGGGCCTCCTCATTAATTTTTAAGAGTGTAAAGGGTCCTGCGATCATAAAGTTTGAGAAGCACTATACTAATAAAATGGCAAGAATGTGGCTTGGCAGAGCTTTGAGATAACAGATAAGTGACATGCTTAGCTTGGGAGTTGTTTTGAATAGGAGAACCCAGGTGAATTCACAAAGTATAGAATTCTCCAATTAGCTGCAATATGGCTCCTGAGTATATCAAACAGTGGGACTGCATTTCAGTTATGTTGCTTCTTGGACTCCATTTGTAATATGAGGAATTCAAGATACAAAGAAGCATCTGAACCTGACTCACCTTTTCTTGGGTAAAGAGGTTATTCCAGGGACATGCATGACCTTTGGTACTATTTATACCATAGAGACTTGCAAACTGATTACACACCCCTTTATTGTGACGGTGCAACTTCTCCCATCAAGAGAAGTCTATTTCCACACCCCTTGAATTTGGGCTGGACTTGTGATTTGCTTTGGCCAATAGATAGAAAAGCTCATCAGAATAGCTAAGGAAATTCAGAGATAGTGCCCGAGAAATAGTAAGCACAGTGCCTGGCACAAAGTAAGTCCTGGTTTCAGGGGTAGTAATTATCACTGAAGAGTATGCATGCCAGAAATAGCATGTTTTAGGAACACGACTTTGTTCTTCCTGTCTCCCTCTCCCTTCCCTTCTCCTCTCCCCACTTGCCTACTTCCCACTGGGCCCAGATGTTACCAGCTGACAGGATATTCAGCTGAAGGACATGCACAAAACATGCTTGGGGGGCTCAGTGCCTATAGCTCAGCAGCTGGAGCACCAGCCACATACACCGGAGCTGGCGGGTTCGAATTCAGCCCAGGCCTGCCAAACAACAATGACAACTACAACTAAAAAACAGCTGGGTGTTGTAGGGGGTGCCTGTAGTCCCAGCTACTTGGGAGGCTGAGGCAAGAGAATCATTAAGCCCAAGAGTTGGAGGTTGCTGTGACCTGTGACGCCTTGGCACTCTATCCAGGGCCACATCTTGAGTCTGTCCCAAAATAAAAACAAAAATAAACAAACAAACAAACAAAAAAATGCTTGGGTTTCTGAGAAAGCAGGGATAACTGGTCCATCCTCGGGTTTACCACAGCCCAAAGAATCCTGGGTCCATTCTAGAGTTAAGAAAATTTATGACATAATCTGGTGGGAGCTGAGTTAATCTAAAATATTCTCCTTGGATAAACTGAAACCCACACTGAAGAACCAAGAAAACAGCCACAATGTATTGAGTGCCATTGGCTAAGTGCATATGCAACAATGTCATTTAATCTTCACAGTAACCCTCTGAATATTATATATTGCCTATATAATATTCCAAGTAGATTGTATGTTACCCCCACATTACAGATGAGAAAACTAAGGCTTGGATATGTAAATAGCATGCCTGACTGACTATGTAAAAGCTGCTGTAAGAAAAATAAATGAGAACTGATTCTTGTTTCCCAATCTTCCATCACCAAAGATCTCTTTAATTTTCTCTTTCCTCTGCGGACTTCATGTCTTGAAAATTTTCAGTCCTACTTAACAGCATTAGTAGTTTTGAAACATTAAAATAGATCCCTGCTTAGGATCCTTGAAAATACCAGAACCCCTAATTTGGAACAGATGAACTAATCTCAACTCCTCATTTTGCATCTGAAGAAACAGGATTCCAGAAAGGGTCAGGGATTTGCTAAGGTCAGGCTGTGCCTGCTTAGAAGGGAAGCACTAAAATCCACATCTAATTACTCCCTGGAGCCCCTGCTTTCCCACCACAAAACTGTGTCTCTGGAACATGGCACTAGTCACAGGCACAGTGTGTAACCTAAACACCAGCAGAAGGAAACAGAATTAGGGACACAACATCGCTGAAGAGGTTTGGCAGCTGATCTCTATGGGCCACACTTTGGTTATTTGCCCCAAGAGAAGGAGGGAGGAGGTCCCCACTTTGACATAATGTGGAATTAAAAATCAAATGAATTTTTAAAGATAGATGACATCCAAAGCAGATTTTAAATACATGTAAAAATGATTCGTATATTAGTGGAGTAGGAGGTTTCCTATGAGGACACGGGAGGAACACCAAACTATGTCATTATTCTAATTTGGGGTTTGCTTCACAAGATGATATAATACTTTCTAGCTTGGTGGCATGAAAGCTGGAAAGTTACAGAAGGCTTTATACAGTAAATGAGACAAGGTGAATTTGAGAGTCAGATGAGATTTTGTTTAGGGAAAATTATGGCTGAAGATCTCTCACTCCATACATAGGCACGGAGGAGTCCTGATTCCCTGGGGTCTACAGGTTAGATGAGAGGAAATAGGGGAGAAGTGGGGTAATAACCACTGATGTTTGTTAAACATCTACTTCTTATGTGACAGAGTGGACCTAGGACTTAGAAGAGATGAAAGGATTTCACAGAAGCAGCCCCAGATGCAGTGCTGACAGCCCCAAGCAGCAGGGAAGCAGGAGGGGTGTGAATACAGACTTTGCATCTGGGCTGCCTGGGTTCAAAACCTGACCCCGCCCCTTCCTGCCTGTGTGAATGCAACTTATCTGCCTCTCCCTACCTCATTTTTCCCTTGCACAAAATGGAGATAATAGTACCTACCGAATAGAGCTATTGTGAAAATAAATGATTTAGTAAACTTTTATAATGCCTTTGCACACAGTCATGGCAGACAAATATTACATAATATTACATCTATGAATAAGCCAAGGCCCAGAAAGATTAAGAAACATACCCAGGTTCACAGAGCTGAGATGTAATTGGATTTGACATTCTGATGCTGTGACCCTTGTTCCCTTCCTTATACCTTAAGGCTCTCTCTTATACCTCACTTGATGAGATGTGAGACAAAGGGGCTGTCTAGTCTAGGCGATCATTATGTTCACTGGTAAACTCCCCACACGGCACTAACCCGCACATCTCTACCTATCTCCACCAAGACATGCCCGAATGCCAAGTCGGTGAGTTCTGAACAGAAGCCTCTCTTCTCCGCCCTTATGGAATTTCCCAGCAAACCATGTCAGTGTCCCCATTCAAACAAGCCCAAAATGCACTGTGGCCTCCTAATAAACCAAGAACTTTATGTAACAGCTTTTAAAGGACTTTGGCTCCACACAGTAAGTGGGGGGAGTAAACACTTAACCCAGAGAGAAATTTCTTTAGGAGAAATTGTGGCTAGTTTGGCTAGTTTTTTTTTTAATAGACCAGAATCCTAAGCTCCTACTTTCTGCATTAATTTTTATTTTATTTATTTATAAGTAAATCTTAACTAAGGAACATAACTCTGGTTGTCTATTTTTAAAGTGGTGGCTTGGGAGTCCCCAGTAAATTTGTCAGGGGTTCAGAAACCAAAATAGTTGAAATCACTGTCATTATCACTCAAATAGCTTTCTTATGTACCAAACACAGTTCTAAGAGTTTTACAGATACTATTCAATTTAATCTTCAATAGTCTATCATTATTCTCAATTTCCCAGTTTATATACAAAGAAACTAAAGCACAGAGACTATAAAGGATTATCTCAAGCAGTCAAACACTTCCTGATAACCTAAAGAATTAACCCAGCTGCCTCAAATTCCTGACTTAGGTCACAGATACAATCCGAAGTCATCCCAAATGCCACCATGGAAAACAACCCCCACTCAACCCTTATTGGAAAGCATGAGAAGTGACTAAGAGTGACTGGAGATTCTCACTGATATATAATATTAAAAAGCTGTCCCCCGAATCTCACATTCCTTTAAGTTTTTTGTTTTCATTAACAAACATTTATTGAATTCTTTAAGTTTTTATTTGGTGACAATCTATCCATTGATAAAACCATTAATAGAAGGCAAGTGTGGGCCGTACTAGTGTCCACCAAGTGAGGTAAATCCTAGCTTTAGAGCATGTAGTAATTATTCCTAATTGTTAACTTTCCTTTCTGGAAAAGGACGCTGATACACCATGTAGTTTGTGGTACCTGCCTATGGGCAGAGCACACTTCCCACCGTGCTGCTGTGGGGCTTGGCCATGTGACTTGCTTGCTCTGGCTGATGAAGTGACTTGCTGGGGTTCTGGGCAGAAGCTTTCTGAACCGTTGGTAGATCCCACCAGCTCTCTTATTCCTTTCTTCTGTCCTGGCAGCTGCTTCCCCATCAGCCTGCATTCCAGAACGCAGAGGCACTTGGACCGCAGCTGACTCGCAGCAACTTGTAACATGAGCAGGAAATAGACCTTCGTTGTTGAAAGCCCCTGACAGCGGGGATTTTGGCTACCACAGCATAACTTTATGAAAGCTGTTTGCTACAGAGCAGCACCTAAACTGATTTTTTAAAAAACCTCCAAATGCATCCTGATCATTCCACCCCAGGCTCCCCTTCTGTGGGAAAAGAACAGAATTCTGTGTTCAGGAAAAAGGAAGAGAAATGTGCAAAGGGGCTGTAGGAAATGAGATCTGAACAAAGAAGATCAGAGGAGCAGAGTGACTAAGCAAAAGCCATCAACAAAGGAAGAAAAGCATGAATAATAGAAGAACGCCATAAATAGCTGAGTCTCACACAAAAACATGCACCTCGAGCAAGAGGGGAGGTGGGGCAAGGACACAGATAGCAAATGGCCATCCGGGGGTCAAAGGGACCGCCAGAAAGATGACATCAAATAGTGAGGACAAAAATGGTAAATAATTTCGATAAAGAGAGTTCAAAAGATGGTGAGGGGAACTGGGGACAAAAGTTTCATTCAAACTTGAAGTTTCCTTCAGCAAATCCACTGGGCGTTGGGGTGCTTTACTCCTGAGACGGTTCTCTACAAGCCTGCCAGTTCCTTCAGCCATCTTCTCCTAGCAACTCCCTAAAGCCTGTCAATGTACTGACCATCCCTCCTTTGCTGCCAGGCTCCACGAAGCCACACAGCCCTGTGTTTTGCACAGGCAAAGCTTAAGAGCTATGACACAATTTACCATGGACTAGAAGCCTGTATTACATGCAGGGCAGGCCTCAGGAGTAAGTAGAACTAACTGATGGCTGAATCTTTCACACCGTATAGACTATAGAAAGATTCTTCCCCCACCCCAGACTGATTCTTTCACCTGAAAGATAACAGCCACAGATTTATTGCTTTGGCTTTGATTTTAATGTGACTTTAACGGGCAGCACACGGGCATCTCCCCACAGTGTGACTGTAATGAGGCCACCCCTCTAGCGGACCTTTCCATTTCCACTGCAGGGCACCTTTCCCCAGCTGTGCAGCCCCCCACGGATTCTACAAGCATTTTCAAAGGGGTGTGAGTCCTACCCTATGCCTCCCAGAGAGTCAGTGCTCTGGAACTTCACTACTCAAATCGAGTGGGGTCTGAAGGCACCCCCATCACCGAAAGCTTGCTGGAAGTGAGGAACCCCAAGCCCTAGCAGAACTGTACTGACTCAGAGTCAGCATTTTTACCTAGATCCCCATGCCTCCTCCACACATCACAGTGCTACTAGAAAGACCACTGCCCGAAATAAGTGAACTATGTCTCTGCAGTGCATTGAAATAGAAATATAGGCTAAGACTCTCAAGTTTATCATACTAGAAATTTAGCTCTAACCTTTACTGTATGCCCTAGAGCAATCACTTGGCCTCTCTGAGCCTCAGTTTCTCTCTCTGTAACCTGAGCATAATAATGCCTGTGTCAGAAGATTGCAATGAGGGCCAAAAAAAAAAAAAAAAAAACCATGCAGAGGCACAGAGTAAATAGTGATCAATGCTAACTCCCTGGTGTGCTGAACAAGAGCACTGAGTCTCTGAGTCTAGAGACAAGAAGCAACATAAAGACAATCTGAGGAAAAGAGGGCAGGAGAGAAGACCAGCCAGGGATAAGGCGTAAGGCAAAACACTGAGTTAATCTGAAGTCTATTCATAAAGGAGTTGGACAGCTAGGAGATGCAGCCCAAGAGCGCTTACTTCCAGAACCTCCTGCCCCACAGCATGCTGGTTATTTAGCAGTCGTGCATGATTTAACAAGTGTGCAGCTAAGTCTTAGAGTCAGTGATCTCCACTCTTACCCAGCACTTACAAGAAAATATTTCCCAAGTATATTTCCCTTGGCATGTATTAAACCCCAGCACTCGGTCTATAAAGGAACTACTGTACTGTATACCAATCATCGTGTTAGACAAAACAATAGACTTCTTTCAGAAAAATCATGTTAGGCTTTTGAACAACTGTCAACCAAACATTTTCAACAGTTCAGAATTTCAAGTACAGACTAACCTGGAGTTCCATGTCCCTAAATTTTATTTCAATTATGCTTGGGTGTTTCTCTTTTTCACCAGTGTGAAGAAAACTCTTAAGAGAGATCAGAAAATGCAAGGAACCCAGGATGTCTATCCACTGATCGACATATCCAATGCATCTCCATCTGTGTGCGTATTGAATTTAGCAATCATGCGGCCGCTGCCATTCTCTGGCTATAAGCCCCAGCCAAAAACAGCAAAAAAAAAAAATATATATATATATATATATAAGGTCGGTCTGAAGGTGTATGTGTTTCTTAGAGCAGGGTTTGAAAGAGAAGCATTCAGCTTAAGCAAAATTAAACTGCACTAAACTAACATTACTCCTAGGGCATCACCGGGGGATGCATTTAGGCTTTGGGGCAGTTAGTAAATATGATCCAAATGGAGAAATGATTGGCGGAGGGGTGGGAAGACAAAGGGAGAGAAAGACTTTGATGGAGCCACCCCTGCTCTGTAGCACGGGAAGATTATGTTATAGGCAGTTTAACTTCTTTCCTCGTTACACAGAACTCTCAGCTGAATTGACAAAAGTGACATCCAGGCGCCTGTAGCCCCATTACAGGTTCGTCAGCTGATGCCCACAGGCCCTCCAGAGACCCCGCCTCCCGGGCACCTCCTTCCCACTGCAGGTGACACTTGGTCTCCAGAGCCTGGGGAGCTCAGCATGTTCCCACCAGTGACACATTCATTAATCTCCCACCTGCAGCCTGTACATCACAGGAAACCCCAAAGCTTGACGGGTTTCTTTTCCTGGGCTGAAGAAAACTCAGCTCCAGCATGTCTCCTCTGGGAAAAGAGCCCTGTCATTTCGCTCAGCCATTTTCTTTTAGGCAAAGAATTCAAACCACTAAACTCTCAATGAGATCTTCAAACCATCTTTGAAAATATCAACCAATATTTTTGTTCCCACAGATGCTGAGGAATCAGAAGATGCAGAAGTTCCCTCTGGCTCTGCCACTTACTGGCCCCGTGTCCTTGGGCAAGACTGGATTTAACTTCTTTGGCCTTTTTCTTCTCATCCGTGACATACAAATAACGACATGTGCCCTGCCCAAGGTTATTTAAATAAGATCATATAGGTGACCGCAGTTATGAAGTGCAACGTTGCACTCAGAATTACCTCACCAAGCATAAGAGCAATTAGCTTTACTGCTCCCAGTTTTTTTGAAGTAATTGAGAGAGGAAGTGAAGAGAAAAAGAGGAAGTGGTCTCTCCATTCAGAATCTACCTCACAATCTCATTAACAGAGATGTAACTGCTGTGGCATAGCTTATGTTACGACTGTCTTAATTCAGCATCCAGGTAGCTTCTCACTGAGGTATGTACACTACACATTTGCCTCAAATTTGTCAGCAGCACAGACCTAGATTTCAAGGGACCTGAAATCTATGTTTGGCTCTGGAACTACTTAACCTCTTTGAACCTCCCTGAGTCTTGAAATCTGGGGGATTTCACCCAGACATCAAGTTGGAACTATTTATCAAGAAGCATAAGAATATTAATATATTTTGCCTCAACAATTACATATTTGGAAAGTCATTTTAATAACATAATCCTAAATAGGATAACATGTTTTGTGCATTAGCAATGGCAAAAAAAGGAGTAATCAAAATATTTAACCATAGTGCATCTTCTCAAGCTATACCCTATTATTTAAGAATTTAAGATGTTGATCTGAATACTGTGGAATAACATAGCAACATATTTAATAAATAATGTTAAGTAAAATAAAAATTAGGTACTGAAATATATGGCAATCTTATTTTAAATCTTACACACAGGGAAGAAAGACTAAAAAAACTACTGGCCACAATATTACCAACAGTCATGCTTCAACAAAAATGGGTAATTTTGGGTGGTGCCTGTGGCTCAAAGGAGTAGGGTACCGGCCTCATATGCCAGAGGTGGCGGATTCAAACCTAACCCCAGCCAAAAACTGCAAAACATGGGTAATTTTCCTTTTTTTCTGTTTGTGGGTAATTTTTTAGCTTTCCTCTGTTTTCCAGGTTTTCTTTAAGGCTCATTTATTATTTTATAAAGAAACCAAACCTGAAACGTAATGCGAGGAGGCTGAAATACACAAAGTCTAAAATCCTCTGTTCCAATGTTAAAAGTCTATGATGCTGTAATAGTTTCAAACTATTCTATAATTGTTAAAATTGCTAATAGTCACTCATCAAGAAATAACAAATAAAAGATGAAGGCCATAGGACGCTGTATTAAAACATGTGGAATCCTCACGGCTCCTGTCCAAACCATCCTTGACATGATGGGTTGGGGGGTCTCCAGGGCACCCCATCCATCAGAGTGGCTGAGCATAAAACCTGCTGAGAGCCAAAGTCCCACACATGGGCCAAGAGCACGACGTGTGACTCCGTGTTTACAAGAGTCATCAAAGTGGTCTGTGGAAATGCTAGCCGCGAAACCCTTTGTATGTGAATTGATTTTCACAGAGATATCGCGCATGGTCAGAAAGCTGTTTGGGCATGAAATAATTCCATAGCAGTGAGAAACACATGCTTTCCCCCATAAGCCTCAAAGCGATCTAATGGTTTGGAGGGATAATGAATTTTTCAAAATGTTTTAAAAGCCAGTTCCAGGATGGCATTTTGATCTGTATCTGCCACATTGAGGTTATGTCTGGATTTTCTGGAGACTAGAGTCAAGCATGGAAATGCTTCAGGCCCTGGTCCAGAGGTTATCAGCCAAGTGGCAGGCTTGGGCTCCGGTACAGAGCCATGGAAATTGCTTTGCTTTGTGCACAGCTTTATGTTAGGGTCTTACAAAGAAGAATCATGATAAACTCATAGAAGAAATACTCACCTAGAGAATAAAATGTCTCTGTCCTATTTATCTTTTTCTCTATCTGTGTACATTTCCTAAGACCATGTTTACAATTTGCCCACAATCTAAAAACAGAAAAATAAACCCATCATCTCAATGTTCTTGGTAAACAGGCAAAATCTAAATCAAAGTTTAGGCTTGTGTAAATGCACAGGGATCAACAGAAAGACTGCCCTCTTGCCTGTAAGAATCCAGCCCTCAAAAGAAAGTGGTTCTGCACGTCTCTTAATGTTATTGTAGCCAACGAAGGATAAGAGAATCCTACCTTGTATCTCGAGCAGGAGATATTGCATGCAAATCAACCCAGCTAAGGGCCTGGGGAGATGGAATTGTACAGAATCAACGATGGGAGACAAGACGAGACTTGCTCCCTTTCCTCCCTAGAGAGGAGCCAAGGGACACTGCCTTCCTGGGGGAATAGCTGGAAACATGACCTGTCCTCAGAGACACCTGGGGCAGGGAGCAACTGATCTGTCCTGCCATGACGTTTCTGTCCTCTCAGAGCCAGTGTTGGTCTGGCCAGCATCACGGACCCCTTGCTACAGAAACTGCACGAGGAGCGCAGACAGGAGCAAAATGCTTCCACAGTCAAGAGGAACTTCCGCCTTTGCTCTTCCTGGAGAGCAAGAGGCCAGCAGGAATGTTTATTTTTTTGCACCCTTTCATTAATTTTTTTATAGGAAAACAATGGAACTTATTAAATGGATGGGCTTCCATTTAATAAAAAAAAAAAAAAGCCATTCATGTTAAAAGTCCTGATTTTTTCAACTAAAGGAAAGAAATGGTTCCCATAAGTGAAAACCCTTCCATAAAAATCTTTCCAAAAATTGGAAAGTTATCAGCAGTCTGCCCTTCCCTCTTGGGCTTTTCCAGGGACCTTATTTGACACAGGTAGTCAGTATTATGGCTGCCCCAGAGTCCAGAACCAGATTTAGTTCTGGACTGAGGATGGGAGCAGGGACAGGGCTGCTAACATCCTGCACACGCTGAGGGCCTATTTATGCCTCCCCACATCAGCCTCACATTTTTCACACCCTCACCCTCTGTCCTGACTCATGGTCTCTTGTTATAAACTATGACATTTCACATATCTGGCTTCACTCAACAACAAGAGGCTTTGCCAGAAAACCGAAACTGATCCTTCATGTGACAATTTCTTTTTTCTTGTTTCTTCTGTTTTAATTATCTGAGTAGGAAGTTCTTCTGAAATCACTTATGCACCCCCTCTTTCTTTTATACATATCCATATATATTTGTATTTTAGATTAATATGCAGGTAGAAGTGATTAGGTTACAATGTTTGCATTTGTAAGGGGAGGTCTCTGTTGTAGTTGGGCTCCTCACCCAGGAGGTTGCCATATACCCTTACATTGTGCCCCTTAGGTGGGGGCACATCAATCCCTCTCCCCACTCCTCCCTCCCAACTTGAACCAATTGAGTTCTTCTCTTGGGTAAGCATGTATTAGTTTATCTACTGGCTTCATACTAGTGTTGAATACATTGGATACTTGCTTTCCCATTCTTGTAATACTTTACTAAAGAGGATATTCTCCAACTCTACCACATTAATATAAAAGATCACATCTTTCTTAAAAAGCAAGGACATTAAACTTAAATTACCACTTTTCCCTGATTATTCAGGGTCATTTCTGTGAACATCAGGTGAACACTTCATACCAATGGTACTTTGCCCCACAGAGGTTGTACAGATATTTAAGACCTGGCACCAGATGGAGTGGCATGTAGTGGGGGCCTAGGTCTCCTTCTTATAGGTCCCGTTTGGTTTGGGCTTTGTTTGTGCAATTCTTCCATCATGAGTTATTAGCAATTACAGCCTCTGGCAACAACCTCTTTGTCACCCTCTTCCGAGAAAACCAAGTTTCTGAATATTGTATCAAAGTGCATATTAATAACATTGATAATGGCGGCTAATGTTTGCATGTCTTTTCTGTGTCCCTGGCATTGCTCTAAATGATTCACAGAAATCATCTCACAAATAGCCTCAGAGATAGAGCCTGAGCAATTTTCCTGTAAGAAAAGAACTGATTTTAATGATAGAGTTTCAATAGTCAATTTTAACTGCCTTTGCCTAATTCTCAGGTTTTGGATGAGTTTGGGTTGGCTGATGTTGTCCGAGTGGACATAAGGACTGTTTCACTTACAACTCATTCTATCCTGAATTTGGAAAGGATAGAATGCCTTTTATGCCTCACTATTCTCAGGCTTGCTTCCCCTGCATCCTTTTATCCCTCTCTTTGCCCTCATTTCCCTTCCAATTCCGCCTCTACCTTCCTTCTTTCCTTCCTCCCCTTTCCTTCACTACCACATGTGTCTTGGGCATAACCAACAGTTTTCTGGGACATTGCTAAGCCAACAGACTAGACAGCCACATTAGACTTGGCACAACCAAGACCCCAGAGGTGTGTTCTAACCTAGACATGTCTTCCTAGCTGTGGGTCAGATTACAGTCAATCAATCAAAGCCATCCTCAAGGCCACCAACAGAAGAATGGCAACAATGAAGAAATCGGCAAAACCAAAAGTTGTGCTAACAGCTTTGGTAACAAAGAAGGGACATTTAAACTCCTTTAAAATGCATTTTCATTATCAGAAATTCACCAAGTACCCACAATATTTCTAGGCACTCTAAAAGCTGGTACCCTGTTCTCCAAATAGTTTACTGGTCCCTTCCTTTTCTTTCAAATGGGTATTTAATGAGAAAAATCTCAAAACTTAGTCACATTATAAATGCCATATTTTTCTCATGGCAAGTTTTCAATAACATTCATTGATTACTCTGTTGTCTGAGGGTTTTTAATATAAAATAGGCAACACAGAGGAATGAACTCTTGTTGGGTCAAAGTGAAAACAGTGTATGTGCAATCTCATGAACTTACCACCAACCTTCCTGTAAACATGTCTGGTCGTTCACTTTTAATTTAAGAAGACTATGATAATCCAGAAGAACTAGTGGGGAAAAGGGATTTATGGTATGAGAGACAGGGTTCTGTCATTGAAGTCAGGTGATCTGGGAGCAAACTCCAGCTCTACTCTTTATTGGCTATCCAACCTTGGGCAAGCCTCTTATTACTTCATTGAGTCTTAGTTCCTCAGCTGCAAAAGGAGACTAATACCTACCCTACAAGACCACTATAGGAATTATTTGAAACAGATCTCTTAGAGCTCAGAGAAAGATTCAAGAAATTCTAATTAAATTACAGGGAGCTAAGCATCATCCCTGTTTCTATGAAATATAAATGAGGCTTCCTGGCTCTTGTCCACTGGTGGTCTTTTCATGTTTCTGTTACTGTGGATGGAGATTATGTTGTCTCAGTACACGCATACTCACAACAGCCCTACGAGGGGAGTGCTATTATTGTTTTCATTTTAAAGATGAGGAAATTGAGATGCAAGGAGGCTAGGTAACTAAGATCGTGTCACTAGTAAGTACAAACGGAAATTCAGGATTTGAAATCAGGCATCTGCTCCAGAGCCTACACAATTAGCCACCTGGTCATACTTCATTTAGGAGGCACGAAGTGGGAAGGAGGACAAAAGTCTTCCCATGGTCCACCCAAATCCACAAGTCACACTCTATAAAAATCTCCCAGGATCTGATGTGGCAGGTAGCTGCTGCCACAGGCTGACTCATTCGTAGGCACATGTGGTTATTGCAGTTCCCAGGGAGGTTGCCAGTCACTGGGGATGAGAACACAGAAGAGATCTGCCTATGCTGATGTCTGCGTCCAGCTACTTGTCCTGAAGCCCTCTCACTATATTCTCTTTACCAGAAAAGCTAATTTTCATATGTAAGTAGATGAACTAGACAAAATCTGTTACCAAAATATATTTAAGATCATATACATAAGGGCTGGGCATGGCAGCTCACACCTGTAATCCTAGCACTCTGGGAAGCTGAGGCCTGTGGATCACTTGAGCTCAGGAGTTTGAGACCCTATCTCTAAAAAATAGCCAGGTGTTATAGTGGGTGCCTGTAGTCACAGCTAATCCTGAGGCTAAGGCAAGAGGATTGCTTGAGCCCAAGAGTTTGAGGTTGCTGTGACCTATGATGACACAGAACTCTACTCAAGGTGACAAAGACTCTGTCTCAAAAAATTAATAAATGAATAAATAAAATGTATTTATTCTTGCTAAACTAAAACCCACTAAAACAAGTATAACAGGATCAAAACTAAGATTGAACACCAGGTACTACATCAGATCCTGGAGAGACAATTGTGAACAAAACCATGCAGACCCTGGTCCCCACTCTCCAAACTGGCATAAATCAAACAAATATGCCCAGCCTCTACTGGGCAGATATAATGACAACTGGACATAAGTGAGCTAAAACCATTACCAAATATCTTGACTTAGACTCCAGGAGGAGGGGAGGGGATAAAGAAGATCATTCTGAAGAGGGTTCTCCATCTAGTCTGAAGTAGAGGTAGGAGTTAATTAAGCCCAGGAGAGTAGGAGGAGAAGCCAGAAGAAGTTGGCTACCAGACCAGGCCACATCCCAGAGTTGTGCTAAGAGTGTTGTCTGTTCTCCTAAGAGCAATGGAAAGGGATTATGAGGTTTTGAGGGAGGGATGAGAAAGGTATAAAAGATGCTTTTGAAATGATCTCCCTGGCAGCAGGGTGAAAGCCATTTTCAGGAGACTGATACATCAGCAGCCACTGGCAGTCATTAGGGCGACTTAGTGATGCCTGGGATACAGTGGGTGGGGGAAGGGGTGGAGAAGGAAGTTTCCAGCAGGAGAAACCGAATAAATAACAAGACCATTTGCAAAGATAAAAAACTGCAGAAGAGACTGGCTTGGGGGCAAGTGAAAAGACCTGTCATCATTACAAGTTCTGTGCTGAGAGCTGTAGGTATATCACTTTGGCTTCACAACAAACCTGCAAAGTGGCATCATTATTCCATTTTCCAGATTAAGAACCAAAGCTGGGTAGTCAGCTTAATTTTTCTAACCCGGACTTTGTGGGCCTGAATTTGATCTAGAGCTCAATTAGCCTCATAAGAGCTCTGAAAAAGAAAGATTTCCTTTCCATGGAAACCAAAGCTCAAAGCCACAGGGCTGAGAACGAAATGGATTGGGGATAATGCCAGAGATTTTGACTAGGCTGCTTTGGGGTGCCTGACAGAGCCGCCGTGAATGACCCTGTAAATTGTGTACTGCCCAAATTCAGAGGGTGCCATTCATACCAAAGCTCATAGGAATGCTTCCTCCTGAACACATCAGCCCTGCCCCTCCTTTCAAAGAAGACCCCAAACTCCAGGACTTTCCCCAAGTCTCCAGGGCCCCAGAAGAATCAATGAGCAAGACCACACCATGCCCTTTACCTCTCTGAACCCCTGTGTTCTTCCTCCTTCTGCAGCCTCTGCCCAGACCCAGGTGTTCTGCCTTATTCTCCTGAGGTGGAGGTGATTGTGGGGAAGAGTAATGCCTCCATCCCCAAGCCTGAGCTGCTTACAAGAGCTCCAGGGGACCGGGACACCAAATCCCAAATGATGTTAATATCTGCCCAAATAAATGCTACATAGAAACAATCATGTTATACCAAAGCTGTCAGCTTTTTACTTAAGTGACATAAGCTATCCTCCAAGTCATTGAGTAAGGGTGACCTTGCTCATCTGATCATACGTCCTTAAGACTCAAGATGCTATCTGAATGACCCTGAGCAATTCTTTTCCCTTGTGACAGACTAATTCACTAAAAAAACTCTGGTTCTTCTCCAAAGGTTCTGGGACAACCTGCAGCCACTGGTCTGCATACCCAGGTGGTGGGAAATGGAGCCTACTCCAGGACCAAAGCAATCAGGGGCTCATTCCTCATTAGCGCCTAACAGAGCAGCACCACATTCACAGAAGTGCTTTGGGTTCCTGAGTTTCCTGCTTATGAATGCTCTGGCAAGAGGCACAGTCTCAAGAGCACCTGCTCTGTCTTGCGCTGGGGCTGGAGCTGATTCGTGGCCTCTGGTCAGAATGAGCTCTGCTCCTGAAACAGCTTCACCCCCTTCTCCATCATTACCAGTCACCACAGCAGCCCTTTAAAAACTACAAAGCATTCACTTTAAGGGCCTTTTTTATTGACATGCACAACTTTCTTCCCGTATAGGAAATGAAGAAGAATATATTCATTCCATTTCCAATCAAGATGGTTATTTTGCAGACAAACTGCAGAGATTTTCTTTTCTTTTTTTTTCTTTTGTAACCTGATCTCCTGTATCCACTCCGATGCACTGTTCATTTAGAATTTTGAGTGTGCTTTCTTGTCCCTCTGCCACATATCATAGAGTATACGTTGACATTCAGCTCACCTAGGGTTTTTCTTCTATAGAAGTCTGTATACTGACTAATACCCACTCCAGGAATGAGCCTTCACCTGCTGAAGTAGCAGATGCATCCCCCAGACTGCAGTGGTGACTCTCTTCCCCACTTCCTCATTGAAAACATTCCTGGGACATCAGTGTGTCCTGTATCCTGCACGTGGCAGCTGACACCACCACCCAGACTGGTTCGTAACCTACATAGGACATGTGGGCTGCAGTGGTCCCCACCCACTAGCCTCTGCTTGAATTGCATCAGCTGGTGGCATGTGGGCAGTGAGGGAGGTCGGCCACAAGTCTGAGTCCCTAGGGTGGGGACCTTGGTTTCCAGCCAGCCAGAGCCCCATGGCTCTAGCTATCCCCAGATGATTCCTCATTTACTTCTTTTCATTTCTCCAAAGTTCATGGGAACTTGGACCTTTTAATGCCATGAGGTTGTCCTTGTCATATATTTTTCTGAGCTGATCACTACGAAGTGGAGGACATTTCCCAAGTCCCAGCCAAAGGCAGGAAGCCCTCATTCCCAAGCCTCCTTCAATTCCTCTTACTATTGAAATGATGAAACTAAGAATGGAAAGCACGGCTAAAACTTAAGGGCTGATCTGGGACTACACGATTTGGTTTCTGTGGCTATTCCAACTCTGAATGGGCAGGTGGAGGAAAAGCCAGGTGGGCACTGGCAGGAAAAAAAAAAAAGAAAAAGGTGTTTTCACTCCCATTTCTAGTTCTACTAGTGAGTATGCAGGTCAGAAATACAGCTGTGTTCTCACACTGGGAGAGTGAGTCCAGCTAAAAAGCGTCACCCGGTTACCACCTCGATGAACTCGGGGTCTTGCTCTTAGCTGGCTTACTCCACTGTCGTTGTCTTAACAGTTCTTGTGTCAATCCCACAGTTGTCGTTCCATATTTATCAAGAAGGTACCATTCTGGTGATTGTACCTCCCTTCCTGCTCCTCACCCCCTACTAAGGGTTTTACTGATACGCTCCTGCCCCTATGCTGCCCTAAACAGACAGAAGGCAGGATCGCTTGAGAAGGGTTTGAGCCCCAGAAGGATCCCTCCGAAGTCACACTGGGAGTTTATTTTAGCCGCTTCTGATAAATACTGAGTATCCTCAGGAAGGAAGGGGAGGTAGGGGTAGGAAGGGGAGATTTGGGGAAAAGGAGAATGGGACTGTGACAGTGAATCTGCTTCAATTTAAGGACCAGTAGGTCCCGGCTGCGAGGAAAACCAGAACTGAGAGTGTGATGTCCAAGTTTCAATGGAAATAAGCCCCAAGCTACCTGATAAAAATTCAGAACACCCCTCTTCCACCAAAGAGTTCTGTTCAACCTAAGGACTGGGCCTAGATTGGGAGCATGTCCTCTCTCTTCGAATGACAGATGAATAACAAATGTCCTCGTTAGGAAAAAAGCCACACAGTTTTCCCAACATTCTCCTTACTGAAGAGGCTATATATGGCCAACAGCAGTCTCATTTTGTAATTTAAAGATCCTTTGCGCTCATGGAATTCACTAGCCCTAATGATAATGAAGTTATATTAGGACTTTGGAAGGGTCAATAACTATATCAAAACCATTAAGAAATATATATCATGCCTAAAAAACTTTCAAAGCAATAAGTCAAATGTATAGCAATTAGTTTTTTCTTAAGTATCATATAACTAAAATCTATATTAACTTCTAAGGAAAATCACCTTAAACATATCAACTCCTGAATTCTAACCCCACTCGAATAAGGCTTACGTCAAAAGCAGCATGATAAATTTCTGCTCCTGAAAGTATTTTCCAAAGGATTAGCTGAATTTTAGAAACTTCTACCTTTTTGTTGTGAATAAACTTCTCACAAATTAATGACATGGCTCTTGACGAAATTTTCTTCTCCAAAGAAGAAGTTATCTATCCTCTAAAGCAAAGTGAATGTTTTATATTTGAATGTTACATATGCAGCAAAAATTTCATTACCTGGAAAATGTAATTTATCAGGAGAAATATGACAATGAAAGTGACTAAAAGTAACCTTTTCTATGGCTGGCTGCATGTGAAAAGCTAATCAGGATTTCTAGCCAGAAACTTATTCCTGGAAAAGATAAAATTAACGGTAATTATTCTTCTGGCTAATGTAGAAAACTGGTAACAGTATTGTGAACAACTGCTTCTTTTTCCTTTCTTTTTTTTTTAATGATACAGAGCAATTGCTTGTCTAATGAAGGGACTCGGTAAATAAATTACACATTACTTTCAACTGATTACTCTGAAATAAGGAAATTTCCACCCCAGCAATTGCTCTTCAGAAATGAGACAAGCCTCTTGTTCACATCAGACCGCACAATCTAAATGGTTCTTGTTAAAATATTGGTAAAATACATGTTACGGGAGTAGAACACAGGTACAGTCCAAAACTCTACTTTCACCATTAATCACCATTCACTTTCTCTCTCTCTCTCTCTCTCTCTCACACACACACACACACACACACAGAGTTATAAAAATTGACTTTCATTTTTGAATATTTCTCACCCGTTACTAGGTAAAGAGCAGAGCATATTGAGCACCTGCAATCAGTATTTTCATTCACATCCTCCAGTGAAACTATGGTAAACGAACGTGATTGCCAACATTCTCAATTCTGAAACTCCATAAACATTCAACTCTCTGAGAGACTTAAGGTAGAAAACAAAGTTCTTATCTTAACATGCATCAAGTTTCCTCCTCTTTGAAAAGATATTTACAGTTAGATCATTGTCAAGATCACACTTCCATCTACACTCTGAATGGCGCTTAGGGTACCTTTGGGCTTCCTCCCCCTGGTGCTGCCTTTGTTGCATTGAGAATAAATGAGTTACAGTAACAATCCTGCAAATATCCGGCCTGGTGAATAAAATGTCACCTTAATGCAGACTTTATATTTTGACTTCTATGAAGGCTTAAGGGTTACAGTCACCATAAATTATGCACTTCCTTTTATTCCAGGCCTATAAAAGGTACTTTCACTGCTCGTTAAACATAATACTTAGAAGGGGACATTTTTTTTTTAAGTGCCAAAACAGAAACACTTTTATTATGCTTACAACTGGTATCGTGGAGAGTCCAGTTTGGAAAACTGTTGTTCCAGAATATGTAGCAACTGTCAATGTACACAGTGAAATTACCCATTCACTGTTTAGATGGTGATACAGTAAAATATGGGCCAAAAGGCCCGTCTGCTCCCGGGAGAACACTAATTCGGCACCCCCACCCCATCACCAGCCACAGTCAGGGCTTTCCCCTTCTGCCTCTGCCCCGATTTACAGATGTGAACAGGGATTAGAGAGACATGCAATACAGAATATCTCTAAACCCTGCACCCAAGCAAGCTCTACCGGGTGATGACCCTGTGTATAGCACAACACGCTTGCACACAGGCACTCTGACTTTCTCACTTACATTCTGTCACCTCCAGCTGAAGTGCAGTCCTAAGGGACCCTTTTTCTCCTCTTACACCTTCACATACTGCATCTGGGAGGACTGGCTCCTTCTCTCAAGAAGGACCACACCCGTTCATTCCCTAGCCCTCCGGAGCAGACTCAACTGCGGAGTTGAGTGGATCTACCCTCCCACCTCAGGCAGGTGGGACCAAAGCTGGACCCAAGCGACCCACCTCCAGCCAGGTCACTACCACCCTCTGCAATTTGTCTGGTTGTAACAGAGGATTCCAGACCGCCTGCTTTAAGAACCAGAGTGACAAAGGTTCTTTCCAGGGGACGGCCCGCACACGCTGACAACTAAGTCGCAAAGTTGTTTCTTCCTCCTCTGCGGCAGCGCCCTTTCCCCGCCACCTCTCCACCAGCACAAATGCGCTCACAGGCACGCACACAGCCCTGAGCAAGCCCTCGACTTACCAGTTTAGATTTGGCGCGTTGCAAAAATTCTTCCATGTCGTTGCGAGGGGTTTTGACCAGGGGTTCCCGGAGGAACACAGAAGATCCCGGTCTGAGGAAGAGGAGCGGGGTCACGGGAAAAGAGCCCGGCCGGGCGCAGCGACCGACCGCTCGCTCCTGCCGCTCAGAGGCGGCTGCGGCTGGGGCTGTGGTTGCGTCCCGGGCTGTCCTGGGCTTCCCGCCCCACCCCTCGCCCCACCGCCCTCTCCGGGCGCCAGGCTCTGCCCTAATAAGGAAAGTGGGTGTGCCGCCCGGGAGCTCCAGGGAGCGCCCCGCACGCGCGCTGGCACCTGCCTCCGGGCCGGGGCGCGGGGGCGGGGGTGCAGCGATGGCGAGGGGCTCCTCCACCAATGGCAGGGCCCCGCTGCGCCTCCTGACGTGGCGCGCCTGAAGATGCCGCAACCATGGACAGCGCCCAGAAGTGCCAGCCAAGTGCAAGGGGCTGCTGCAAAGGGAGACTCTGCCGCAGGCACCACGGCTGTCAACCAGGCAAGGTGGAAAGAGGGAGACAGGTCCCAGGAGAGCCCCCTGCCCGGCCTGCGCCTCCCAGGCTAGTTGGTACCTTAAGGAGCGCTCCAGTAGTCACTTACTGAGCTGGTCTGCTGAGCTGGCCAGGGAATGCACTCAGCTAGATTAGAGCAGGGTGGAAGAGGGGGAAGTACTGCTGAACTAAAAGCAGTACGACCTTGATGGATAATAAACAGAAGAGTAAGCTGGGAGGTTTGGGCTAGGCTGCGTCTTTCCTCCCCACCCTCAAAACATACCCGCCCAGCAATGGGCACTGGCATTTCATTCCAGCTGGGTGCCCTTATGTCAGCCCTAGGGCTAACACACAGGTTCCTCCTTCTGCAGTCCCCACCCACTCTCTGACATTTATGCTCTGGAAAAGCTGGGGCAATAGAACCTTGCTACTCAGAGTGTGGTCCGCAACCAGCAACATCAGCATCACTGAGCTTATTAGAAATGCAGAATCTCAGCTCCCTGCCTCCAACTTACTAAATAAGAGTCCACATCTCTATGAGATCTTCAGATTATTTTTATGCACATTAAAGTTTAAGAAGCACTGCACTCAACACAAACTTACAGCTGTGGACCTTATTTTAAGCCAGGGGGTTTTGTTGTGTGAACTCACTGGCCTGGTCAGGTCCCCAGACACACCGCATCAGGCTTTGCCTCACATCTGAGTCTTTGCATGCCCACCTATTGGATCCTTCTTGCCCTCTTCCCAGCACCTAATTTATGCCTCAGCTGTCCACTTAGAGAAGTGGTCTCAATGCCAACTACTCATTAAAATTACATCATAATCATCTGAAGTTTTAAAAAATACTGACACCCAGGTTTTATCTCCGTCCTATGAAATCAGTATATATGAGTGTGGGGCCACATCAATCTGGTGCAAAAGTCACACAAGTGAGTCTAATATGCAGCCAGGTGTGATGCTTTGGTTCTCAATGAACATTAGCCTGTATCCGAATCACTTAGAGACCTTGATAAAATACAGATCTCAGTGCCTCATTCTCAGAATTTTAAGCTTAATGCATCTGGCTTAAAGGGCCTGAAGATGCACATGTTTCAGTCTCCAGGGTGTGCTGTGCAGCTGACCTGGATACCACACCTGGAGAATGAGGAGAGTTGAAGCTATCTTTCTCCAGAAAGCCTCCTCTGACGAATTCCTCCCTCCCCATCCCCAAGCGGGGTCAGTGGCTTCTTCTATTCTCTCACAGTAAGTTACATTGTCTGTTCTGCTATAAACTGCCTGAACACTAGGCTGTGTGAGCTCTAGAAGGACAGGAGCTCTGCCAGTCCCATGGATCCTCAATACATATATTTTAATGAGTAAATGTACATTGGAAAGTTTTTGCCCTCTCTCTTGTCTATTTCTGTGTATCTGTGTGTGTGTGCTTGTGTCTGTGTGTGCACACACATACACCTCATGAGCCATTTTTTTCCCCAGGAGGATCCAATGGAAATAAGTCAACAGTGTTTACATATCTGATTAAAGGAGAGAGTTGGGGATACTGAGCTCCAGTTTACATCCAGGTGATGGGCTATGTGGAAGCTGAGGATGCAGCCTCTTTTGCTGCCTTAATGTAAAACCAATGAGGTAAAACGATAGTTTTGTCCGCTTTTAAATCTGTAATGTTACACACAATTCAAGTAGTATTACTGAGAAACATTCCTGACAATTCCTTGGCTCTGACCCCAGCAGGGAATTTAGCAATAATTCATTGTTTTATTTCTCTGACTTTTAATTCTAAATATTCTGGATAGGGATTATGCAGCCTTGAAATTAAAAAAAAATTCTGGTATTGTTTTTTCTGGAACAATCAAGTTCCAACGTCTTGAAATTAAAAAAACTATTCTGATATTGTTTTTTTCTGGAACAATCAAGTTCCAATGTCTATCACTGCTACTTTTTCTCCCCCGGTAATGCCTGTTCAGAAGTTAACCAAAACTGATCTCCCCCAGAAAGCCTTTCTGAACTGATCACCAAAATTAACTTCCTGAGGTTTTATAACAAATTTGCTCAAACTCAGTGACTTAAAATCACACAGATTAATTTCATACAGTTTCATAGATTAAAAGACCAACTTAAGTCTTCATGGGCTAAAATCGAGGTATCAAAAGGCCCCCTTTTTTGGAGGCCTTAGGGGACAATGAATTCTTTGCCATTTGCAGTTTCTGGAAGATGCCCAAATTCCTGGACTTGTGGCATCTTCCTTCACCTTAAAGCTGGTAACATTGTATTTCTCTGACTATTCTTCCAACTTTTTGTTCTACTTTTTGTTACAGCATACGGATGATCCATTCTTGTTCCACTTTTTAAGGGCCCTTGTGATTATATCTGACCTTTTTTGGAAAATTCAGGATAATCTCCTATTTTAGGGTCATTTGATTAGCAAGGCTGATTTCATCAGAAACCTTAATTCCCCATGTAATATAACATTCATAGATTGTGAGGATTAGGTTATAGGCATCTTTGGGAGGTCATTATTCTGCATACCACACAACCCATACCTGAGTTATTTGGTGACTATGAGGTTTTGATCCTTGTTTTTAAAATAATTTTATAGCAGCAACAAATCTAGTACCTTTAACCTAGCATTGTCCACTTTGGCTATAAGTGAGTTCACCCAGGAAGGGGAGATCTGAAAAATACTGATGCTGCATCTCTAGAAAATCGACTAAGTTCTCTTGAGAGAGGGCCAGACATCAGTATTTTTTCAAAGCTCTCCAGGTAATTCTCTGTGTAGCCAGAGTTGGGAACTTACCTACTTAACGTTAGGTAAACTTGCATTCCCCAGTTACCCAGGTACAAAACCAGAAGTTCTTTTTGATTCATTAATTTCTCGCACACCTTGTGGGCGAATGATTCCTGGTCCAATGTCTTTAACTTTTAAAAATGCCTCCTTCAACTTCCTTCCTTTCTATTCCAAACTCTACTACCATAATTCAAATATTTGCATCTTAAACCTAAGGTTCACTCCCTTCTCTTGAGTCCTTTGCACTTGTTTATAGAACAATCCCACCTCCCTTACACTGTCTTTTGTTTTTTTTCCACTCTTAGATTTCCTTATTCCTGGGCTTCCTCATTTGAGACTTGTATTTGGGCTCCCTTTGTTCTATAATTAATTATCCTGAGTAGATTATCTTGAGAAGATTGTTATGGATTGAATGCTTGTGTTCCCCACCCCCCACTTCATATATTAAAGCCTTAACCTACAATGTGGTAGTATTAGGAGGTGGGGCCTTTCAGGATAACTAAGTCTAGATGAGATCATGAAGGTGAAGATGGAACCCCCATGATGGGATTAAAACCCACACCCATGTGCAGACACAGAAAGATGACAGCCATCTATAAGCACTTTGATCTTGGGCTTCCTAGCCTCCAAAACTAGGTTTATAGTATTTTGTTATAGCTGCCCACATAGACTCATACAATGGTAGTGCTAGAAAAAACGAGGAGACTTTAAGGATCATCTAATCTCATATCCTGAGAGGGGGCCAAGGCCCTAAGTAGTTCAGTTCCCTACTCAGAATAACAGAGCTACTTAGAAGCAGAGCCATGACTAGAGCCCAGCTCTCTTTCATTCCTTCCCAGCATTTATAGAACATTGATGATATTCAGGTAGGTATGCTGTCCGGCCCCAGATGCATAAGGCATGATCCCTGCCCTCAAGGAGCTCATCACAGTCTAGTCACTATAATACAAAGATATACATTCAGTGATAGAGAAATGCATCTTGTATCATACTAGCTGAGATATAATATGGTGTGGTAACTAAAATCTATATTCTCAACCTTGTCCTAGGTGGCAGATTAATTCTGGCTGCAAATTCTTTGATACTCCACCCAATAAATGATAGGGTGGGTCTATGTTCCCTCTCCTTGAATCTCCTTGAACAATAAAATTATAGCAGAAGTGAAATCATTGCCAGTATCTGGGACCAGGCCTTATGAGATGGGCAGCTTCCACTTTTTGTCTTTTGGAATACAAAAGAATCTCGTCAACACACCATAAGGAGCCCAAGTAGCCACATGGAGAGATCCACACACTGAAGAATGAAGTCACAGCCTTCAGGTATTTGGGATGAGCCATCTTGAAAATAGAATTCCCAAGGCAGGGAGCAGTGGCTCATGCCTGCAATCCTAGCAGTCTGGGGGCCGAGGCAGGTAGATCCCTTGAACTCAAGAGCTGGAGATCAGCCTGAGCAAAAGCAAGACCCCGTCTCTACTAAAAATAGAAAAACTAACCAGGTATAGTGGTGCACGCTTGTAGTCCCAGCTCCTTGGGAGGCTGACACAAGAGGATCGATTGCTCAAGCCCAAGAGTTAAAGGGTGCTGTGAGCTATGATGCAACGGCACCGTATCCAGGCTGACAGAGTGAGACTCTATCTCCAAAACAAAAAAAGGAAAAAAAGAAAAGAGAATCTCCATGCCCTGTTAAGCCAACTCAGCTGATATTACATGGAACAGAGACTTAGGCTGTCCTTGCTGATCTCTGCCCAAATTCTTGGTCCATAAAATTATAAGACAAAATAAAATGATTGCTACTAAATATGCAGGATTTGCTTCACAGCAATAAGTAACCAGAATACCTGGCCATTTGCAATCTAAGAAACCTTGTCCAAGTCTTCCTTTCAGTGCTTCAGAGTCTTCATCTTATAAAGTAGTTACAATATTCTTGCTTAGGATTGTTGGGAAAGCTAAATGCAACAATACTTGCAAAGTGCCCAATTCCTGGCCTGTGGCTGCCATTATTATCACAAAGAGTCTGTTAAGGAAAAAAACTGAATGCAGTGACTTTAAGTGAAAGTAAGAGCTTCCAAGAAGAGAGCCCAACCAGAGGGCAATCTCCAGGTCAACTGAAGATGGATCAGCAGTCGCCAAGAATCCTCTGAGGTAACATTTCTCTGCAACCTAGGCTTTGCAGAATGAGAAGCCCGTTTCACAAAACGGCACTGCAGATGCTACTTAGCAATACCACATCTCCCTGTACTATTCATTGGTGAAATTTAACTTCCTTAGGATTCATGTGTTTTATATTCCCAAATTACCACTCCTTGCCCATGTGGGACCCTATGTCTTTCCCGTACAGCCTCTCACAGGAGCACAGGAGCACTGAGGACAGCACCCCTCTCCTGGTACTCTTACACTGTCAGTGCCACATGAGGATGGCACCTATAGTTTTCTGTATCAGAACCTGCCTGCCTGCCTGCCTGCTCTTCACACCAACATATCAGAAAACTCAGATGTGATACCCAGCCATATACTTTGGGGCAAGTTAATCTTCTGATCATGAACCTGTGAAACAGGGAAAATATTACCTGCCCTCCTTACTTTACAGGACTGTCATTTAAAAATTCAAATGCTGGGCGGTGCCTGTGGCTCAAAGGAATACAGCGCTGACCCCATATGCCAGAGGTGATGGGTTCAAACCCGGCCCCGGCCAAAAAAAAATTCAAATGCCAGTATCCCTGTGTATACTTGGAAATGTTAACAATAGGCAGGAGGATAATAAGGAAATCTCTTTGCTGGGTCATGAAATACCTGGCATACACCATCCTTTTAAAAAATGAGATGTAGCTGGAATGGCAGCTGCTGACTCACCATTTGGCTAGTTTGTATGCTGGCTTCCTCACTGACCAGCCACACCTCTGATAGGTACAGTGTCCTTGGTGGGGGTGTGTTATGTTAGCTGCTTTTAGATTATTTCATATGACAGAAAGGTTTAGGAACCTGCCTCTCTCAATTAAAAGCATATCAAGCTTGTTTCAAGGACAAGAAACAGGACCGATGTGCATTTATCAGTGCTTCTCACTTAGCTTTTAAGCAACTGTTAAATGCCTGCTTTTGGTCCTATAGATGGTCAGACACTACCCATACTGGCAAATAATATTAAGAAAAATTAACTTCTTTTCTCTTTTGTGTTTTGGCAAGAATATCCAAAAAATTTAAGGTAATCTGCAAGACTTTTTTTTTTTTTTAAAGGAGACCATATAGCCATTATCTTCTCAGAGCTTCTGTTAAGAAAGAGGAAAGAGGGGTTATTAGAATTGTCAGATTTGTATTAGCAAGTGGCAGGGCTCAGGTCTCTTGGGAGAACATCCTGAGAGTCAAATGTCCAGGCTTTGAATAGGGTACATACCACTTGCGTCATTTCTGGGAACCACAGATGTCGTGGAGAACGATGAATTTAATTTGAAAGGACAGCAGAGGAGAGAGGAAGTACTCTGGTTCTATGAGTCATCAGGATAATAAGGCAGTGGCCGCCACTCTCAGATCTGTGGCCTGTTGAATGATAGGAAGATGGCCTTAAAGTCTCAGCTTCCTCTCAAGCTGTACTATAATATGAAGACCAGGGGGTTCATGTTTTACACACTGTCCTCCTGCAGAAAATGATCTCAATTTCATTCAAAACAGTACGGCATGTTTCATAGTTATAGCATAAACTTTACCTTATGGTCCCATCATGCATTTCCATTAGAAAAGTACTTGGGAAGGAATATGGAACGTTAATGATTTCCAAGTCCTATGAATCTATAATAACCCTAAAAGGTACAAAACAATGGGGACTACAAATGACGCCATTGTACGGGTCAAGAAACTGTGGCCTAAAATTGTTCAATGACATGCCCAAAGATCAAAATCCAGGCTCTGTATTCTAGAGTTCAAGCCTTACTCATTTTTACATGTGTTAACAGCTTTTAGTCCTCATAGAAAAATATAAAGCAGGTATGGTTATTAACTTCATTTTAAAGATATGCAAACTAAGGTACAAAGATACAATTTTCATAAAATTATCCAAATGGTACGTAGCCAAACCAAGATTCCAATTCAGGTGACAAGGTCCAGAGTCCAGGTACTAAACTATTGCATTTGCTGCCTGTCCAACATGAACTTCAAAGACTGGAGAAAAAAAAAAAAAGTATGACTCCTTCAGTTGCTCTTCCACACTTAGGAATGAGCTGGTCTCACTCTCATCTACCCAATGCTTCTTGGCCACATAGCTCTCACGCTGGCTGCTTAAAGATGCACCAGAGAAACCACCAGACACAAAGAGATAAATGCCCCTGAAACTTGGGCATCATAAGTCATTACAAATCCCTGCCATAGATTATGGCTTAGCTACATTGTTGCTTTTTTCCCTTCTATGTACTCCTTTACCCAGCCTCCATCCTCACCTGTCTGTTCCTGTCCCTATTCTGAACACCTCCCCCCTGGCCCCATAAGTGGCAAACATCATACACGGAGGGTCAAAGGTTCAAGTTTTTGTCCTCTGGGTAGAGATTTTAGCATCTCCAGCTCTTTGTGTCCTAGGAAAAATAAGAGACTTGAGTGAATGTTTCCAACCTTAAAATCTATGATTACAAAGCGGAATCATACAAGTATTAGGTCCATAAGGAACACAAACATATGTGAGGGGAAATTAAGTCTTATTTTTAAGAAAAAGTCTTTGAATATCTTTGTAGCTTTGGATGTTTGTGTAAAACTCAGAGGGATTATGAAACAAAAATGTTTGCCTGTTTAACAAAAATCAAGTATTAATATTTAAGGAACATCAACTTAAGGCTCAGTAATTAAGAGATGTAAACCAATAACTTGGAAAAGGAAAATTAACTACCACTGTAGGGGCTAGGCGCTGCAGCTCACGCTTCTAGTTCTAGCGTTCTGGAAGGCTGACATGGGAGGATCCCTTGAGCCCAGGAGGTTGGAACCAGACTAAGCAAGACCCAATCTCTAACTGAAAATAGAAAAATTAGCTGGGCACTGTGGTGGGCACCTGTAGTCCCAGCTACTTGGGAGGCTGAGGCAGAAGGATTGCTTATACCCAGGAATTTGAGGTTGCTGTGAGCTAGGATGATGCCACAGCACTCTAGCCTGGGCAACACACAAAAAGATAATAATAGTAATAAAATAAATTTAAAAATTCACTAGCAGGATTTATTGAAACTATCTATTTTCTTATGTTTTAAACGCTGATATCCTCAGAGGAATTATCTATTCATAACAGGAAGGCTGAAAAAAAAAAAGACCCAAATTTCAGGTTAAAAGATGCTGCTAGATTGGTGTTTAACAAACACCATTGATCTCTCTTTTTCTACAGCGATGGCATTTCACTAAGAAAAATATGAATTTGGCATTTAATGTGTTTTTAATAATATTGTGTAGAAAGTAGTAAAACAGAAATGGATATTTTTTTTAAAGTCCAACAAACCATCAATTTCAAAGAGGGCAAGAAATTATTTCACTCTGCATTTCCCTTTTCTAAATCTCTGCATCACAGAACCACTGATGTTCCCGAAGGAAGGGAAGAAGGAGATCCAGTTCTATTAACACAGAGCCGTCGCATCCAGCTGTACCATTTGTCCTCTTAACTGTGTTTTCTCCACCATGGACAGCACAGCAAATGAATATCTCTGTCCAACTTTCCTCACCCTACTCCCTGGGTGGCTCCACCTGGAACTCAGCACCCATGGAGTGTCTCTGTACTTCTCAAGGGTTCATGCATATTACTGTTCCACTAGACTCAGCTCAGAAATTTCAGTTAGGAATAGATAATACCTTCAGAAGGATTCTGGATGCCTTCTTTCACACTTCCCCACCCGGCCCTCTTTCACCCCTTACTTTCAGTGAATGAATTTTAAAAAAACATTCTAAAACCAGTGGAGTCAGCAGCTGGGAAAGCCCGCTCTGTTATCACTCCAAAAATGCTGTAAGAACCTAATATTGTTGTTTGTTTCTTTAACAATAAACTTACATAGATCTATTTTTCACTATACTTAGGTTAGCTAAAAAACTATGTTGAAGTACTAAGCTATAAGAAGAAAGTCATTATTTTTTGGGAAAATGTCATGGAAATCACCAAAACCATTCAGTAACCATTGGCAGATTTGGGGATGGCCAACATTATATGTTGGATTCTGTGTCGTTCAATATCAATTTAAAGTTACTAATCTTCACATCTTCCTCCTATGAAACTGTAAGGCCCCAGAGGACAGGTCTTTGATATCACTCATCCCTGCAGCCCCACCATCCCTCCCATCCCCACTCATGGCATTATGCATAGTGCCCTTTCCATGGGAGGTCCTCAAATAACTGTAATAGTAAGGGGATCAATAGAGGGGATCAATTCCCCTCTAGCTAAAGCCTAAAAGGAGAAAGGCTCATTAACCAGGCAGAACTAGAAAGAAATGTAGGTACATTTGAAATGCTTTATTAGGTTTTATAAAGTGCTTAAAATGGTGGTTTTCAATTGTATTCAAAGATAGCATCTTCCGGAACTCTGACTCAAGTTAGTGTAGACCTGGGGACATGCTAGCTGGCTGGAAAAATGTAGCAAGTCACTAAGATCCGATTTCCAGCTGGGCCGTGGAAATAAAGATGATAAAAATATATTTTAAAAGAATCTCAAATCCATATGTTAATTGCCACTTCAATTCCTCAAATATTTGTGTATGCAAATATGCCCATTCAACACTGAATAATTAAAATCGAGGCAGACGCGTTGAACTCTGCACACAGCAAAAGCAGATGAAAGTAGGGAAAACTGACTTGCGGGGGAGGGAAGACAGGAAAGCTGGATTCTTTCTCTTTGTGATAAAGAAGATTTGTAAAGACCCAGAGACCAGGAAGCTCTGAGGAAGGACAGCCCTAAATGGGGGAAGGACTCCTAGAGAGAGAAGAAAGGAATTAAGGATTGGTTTGGTCCTCACAAACACGTCCATGGCCAGACCTGTACTTAGGGATATTGTCTATTCAGCTTCTAGTAAGTCCCAGGCACTGTTCTAGGTACTAGAGATGCCTGCAGACGTGGAGTCTCAAGGAGACATCAAGTGGAAGGAGATAGATGTCGGCCTCAGGAAACGAAACCCTAAAACATGACATCTCGGAAACAGAAAGCAACAGAAGCAGAAAGGCTGTCTGACCTTCTCTCATGCCTCCCCACTGACCATAAAACCTAGGAAGGTCACTCTCTGACCTCCCTCCCTTCTCCCTGAGGACGCTCGTGTGACAGGAGTCTTGCTCTATACATAGAGGGGGAGAGACATCAGTCACAGCGGGATGCCAGAAGAAACTGAACAACAGGCCTTGCTGAGTTTCCCCTGGTTTACTCTCATTAGATCATACACTTTCGTCTTCCCATCATACTTCTGCACTGCTCTCCATAAAAATCCAGTTGTCCCTTGGTCTTTGGGGCTTCATTTCTGAAAGCTTCCATGTCGTATAAAACTTACATTAAATATGTTTGTATACACTTCTCTTGTTAATCTGGCTTTTGTCATTGGAGGGCACTTTACAATGAGTGAGGAAAGAAATCTTTTCTCCCCTAGGCAGATGGTAAGCAAAAATATAATCAATTCAAAATGTCGGAGAGTAGCACATGTTCTTTTTTTTTTTTTTTATTAATTGATTTCTGTGTACATTGATGCAAACATGGGGTACATTGTGCTGTTTCATATACAATTTGAAACACCTTCATCAAGCTGGTTAACATAACTTTCACATCATTCGGTTAATCATTGTA
>CAUYQV010047913.1:0-17788 GCA_963574575.1 Galagoides demidoff
TTGGAGGTTGCTATGAGCTGTGATGCCATGGCACTCTACCCAGGGGTATAGCTTGAGGCTCCATCTCAAAAAAAAGAAATTGGCCTGGGAGAATACTTTATGAGGATGACCCCCCAGTAATTAAAGCAACACCAAAAGTACATTACTGGGATCTGATCAAACTAAAAAGCTTCTGCACAGCCAAGAACACAGTAAGTAAAGCAAGCAGATAGTCCTCAGAATGGTAGAAGATATTTGCAGGTTATGTCTCTGACAAAGGTTTAATAACCTGAAGCCAAAGATGTTTGCACCAGATTGTTCATTGCAGCTCAATTTATAACAGCCAAGTCATGGAAGAAGCCCAAGTGCCTTTTGCCCCATGCATGTGTTACTGTCCTGTTTTTGGACAGGGGTTCTCAAACAGGGAGGGTTTGTTTATTCTGGGGTCACTTCAAGGTGCATTATTGTATATGGTCTGTCCAAAATTCTCCTTTGTGTATTTATTTGTTTGTTGCCTTATATCCCTGTACTCATCTCTCTTTCTCCTTAGATGCCAATTCATAGACATATCTATTCAACATATCTTTACAAAATGCTATGGTTATGTTAATGGTTGTACTTTATTCTTTAGTGTCTTTATATACATTTTATCTAGTGGCTTCTCAGTGACAGTGATAAATGAATTTTTCAATTAAAATTATTTATAAACAAGATTTTCTTTTAAAAAATGTGTATTTTTGACTTCCCAGATATATCTTGTGTTTTGATTGCTTACCATTTGCTCTATTGGTGAGAAAGGGATATCTATCCTAAATAGCCCCAGACAGCTGGCCACATGATGTCCAACAATGCACAGAGGGGTTTACACTAATTTACTTGTCACATATACTAATGACCCCCAGGAAGAGAACACCATACGCTATGTAAGGCCTCACAGACGCATATTTGTAGCAATAAAGCAGTGAATTGCTCCCTGCTTTCTGTGGGTGGATGTGAGTAATTCTCTGGGTTTCCAGGGAAGTAAAAATCATGAGATTGAGGACCCTGCTAGCAAATGCAGCTGGCTGTCCATCTGATAAGGAACTAGTTGGGTGAAGACCCTTTCCCACTGCAGGGGGTATACATCTGGCCAAAGCAGAGGACTCATGGTTAGACCTTCAGGACCCTGAGAGGTTCAAAGATGTAAAAGTAGCACATGACATTTTAAACTTTATAATTTAGCTTCCAATTCCTACCATAATTTTTTGTGTCAGACCTCCCAGAGGTGCCATAGAAGCTCCTTTTGTTTTTCTCCCCTAATTAGCATTTGAGCAACATCTTGTTCATAAGACCAGTCTCCTTCTTGTTTCACTGAATTTATTCCAAGTTCTTGTTCCACTGAATTTATTTTTATTTTATTTAATTAATTTATTTATTTTGCAGTTTTTGGTCGAGGCTGGGTTTGAACCCGCCACTTCTGGTATATGGGGCCAGCGCCCTATTCCTTTGAGCCACAGGTGCCACCCCAGAACTTATTTTATTTTGTTCTACGTGGGTCTTCTCTGGAATTTCTGTTTTTCAAATATATACATAAAGCTTTCATATATTTCAATTTTCTTGTGAGATCTCACATGTCTCTTTATATTCAAAAGAAGATAAGGGGCTAATAAAAGAGTGTGATTTCTGATCATTTCAGCTAGAATGGGCTGGGGATGGTGAAATGATTTTTATCACATTTAATAAACTTCTACCTGCATCCTTGAACAACAGTTCATATACTAGAGAACAAGAGGTTTGATTGGCAGACAAGACAGAAGACAGTGTATGACAATGGAAAGTTTACAATTTTATACCGAGGAGGAAAACCAGGCCCACTTTTGGAAATGATAATGAATGGGCGCAGAGAAGACACCTCACTCGCAGGATTTAGTGGAGAAAACAAACAGGTGCTTTTGTGTACAGTGAAGAGAAAGTGCATAGACCTCTCCGGTTAGAGTGAAATAGAAAGGACTGTCCTGGAGAGCAAGGCAGGTCTTCCTGCCCCTTCTTCCCCATGCAGAACATGAAGAAAGGAGAGGAGAGCAAAGTGGGAGGCAGAGATTGCAACCGCCAGGGGCTGCAGAGAGAAGCAGGGCTGGTGCAGAAGGCTTGGGTGTGAGCACACCTCTATCCTTGTGCTTCCTAGGAGTAAAGAGGCTCCTTGACCTGTGTCACTCAACAGAGTGCTTTGTGACATGAGGGTCTTGAAATTTCATAGCCAGGCGTTGTGGCAGACGCCTGTGGTCCCAGCTACTTGGGAGGCTGAGACAGGAGACTCACTTGAGCCCGGGAGTTGGAGGTTGCTGTGAGCTGTGATGCCAGGGCACACTACCCAGGGGGACAACTTGAGGCTCTGTCTCAAAAAAAAGAAAAGAAAAGAAAGAAATTTCTAGGGCAGGAAAGTATCCTTCCTTCTTAGCATCACTCTCTTTACAGGTCATCACAGAGCAGTACTCGGGCTCCTCAGGGATTCAGAAATAGAGCGGCCCCGTTCCCACGCAGCTCCCTGCTGGGTTTTCCGGTGTGCACATGCACGAAACCCAGATTTGCCTCAGTCCCATCAATGTAAATAAAAACAAGATTTACCTCATAGCTTTTTATCCACATGATTTACTTATTTATATTTTCTACCTACTATAACATCTGCATATTTCATCTCTTATCTGTCTAATACATAAAAATGCTTTATGAATTAGGAGGTATTATTCACGTTATTTTTAACATTTTAAAAATCAGAGTGAGTTTTTCTTTTAGAGGAGCAGAGAATGGCAGAAAATTACTTAATATGTATTTATAGAATAACTGAGTGTTCCTCACCCCATAAGGGCTATTTTATTAGATTAATTGGCAATCCGGAGTTCAAACACCATCTTTGTTGCATGGTAGTTGAAGGTATGTTGTCACATTTCTTCACACTGCCAAGGGTAAGTGACTGTATCAGAAGCTAAGGCTACTTTTCTATAACAAATTACAAAAGATGATCTATGGTACTTAAATAATTCACTGGGCACCCTTGGCATTTCTGAGTTCAGGGGGAAACTATAAATGAGAAAAGGCATCACACATCACCTGAAAAGCACAGGACACTCAGGGTTTGGAGGGGTTGATTTCAGCTGCAGCCTTGAGACCAGCTAAAATGGCAGGGAGTGCTCCTTGTCCCACTTACTCTCTTATTATACTTTGCTTTTAAAAGAAACCTTAACTTGTTAGTTCTTTGAAGAAGCAATGATATTGCAGAATGAACCTAAGTAGAGTGTGAGCAGAAATGAGGAGGGCAAGGGTCTATAGCAAAGCAGACTTAATTGGTTCTCTATCTACATTCTTTAGATTTTAGATGCCAAATTCCAACTGTTAGAATTTTCTTTCTACCTTTTTTTCTCTGAAGCCAGTGAGCATTTCTTTGCCCGCATGCAGGTAGACTGGAAGTGTCAGGAACTTAACACTCTGGGGCGGGGGCGGGGGAGAGCAGCACTCAATCAGTGGCCTACAGGAGCTGGTGTACAAATATCAGCTTTTTTATCCCAAAGGTATAATAAATGAGGCACGTATTCAACACCATTTAACAATTTCTCTGTGCAATTTTGCCCAGTTACCCACAGTAGTAATCAGTTGGATTACTGTTTATTATTTGCCTTCCATTGCCTGTCTAACTCCCTCCTCCTGACCAATTTTTACTGGGATCCTCTCCCAAGTAAAACACTTAACATTCCAATTCTTATTTCAGGATCTCTTAGGGAAACTCAAACCAGTAGGGCAGAAGGAGTAAGAAAAATCTTACTTCATAAATGTTAAGTTCAGGTGTGCAAGTTTGAGCAGATCTTTCAAAGTTCATGGTTTAGCCAAAGATAACAAAATACCTGAAGAAAGTTTAAGTAAATAGGGTTTTTTTCCCCTTTCTCCCTTACACACAAATAATTCTGAGAGGTAAATTTTAGAATGGGGGTCATATTTGGAGGAAGATGTTGCTGTGGTAGTGAGCCAGCCCCACCGACGTCAGGGTTCCAGGTAAATATATCCCGTGATTCTCTTGGCCTTCTCCATGTACAAGATGACCGCAGCATTACAAGCATCAGAGGCGCTTTCCTGAAGTCAGTGGGTATCCGATGGATACCAGAAGAAAACTGTGCTATGAGAATTTGGAGTAGGTAACAAATTCCTCCCCAGGGAGAGATGGGATTGAGAAGTGAGGAGCTGGACTTGTGAATTTGGAGATCAAACAAAACAGAAGGAGAAAGAAATGTAGAATTCTAGTCAAGAATATATAGATATCATTTATAGCAATGGTATTAGATGAGATCACCTGGGGGGGGGATAGCTCAGAAGGATGGAGATGCAAAGACTAAACCTAACCCCACTGCCACATTCAGAAGTAGAAGAGGAGGGAGATGAATGACGGTGAAAGGGGAAGCAAACCAAGAGTGGGGTGTCCTAAAATCTGGTGAAGAAAGTATTTCAAGAGGGAGCAAGTGACCCCAAATGCTGCTCACATGTTAAGGTGAGAAACCTTGGGTTTACTGATGACCTAGCCAAAAGCAGTTTCAGTGGAATTGTAAAGGTTAAATTATTACAAGAATAAGTTAAAGAAAGTTGTTGAATTTACCAAAAATAATGAAAAGGAGAGAGAAAGATCGTGACTCCCGGGTAGAATTTTCAGGGGATAAAGAGGAGTGATGAGGAAATCAGTCGGTATCTGCTGTGAAGCCGGGCAGTGGTCAGTGTCCCTGATGCCCATATTTCAGAATGTCCAGGTTTTTGAGTGAGAGACCAGGAGTGAGGGGAGATGGATAGAACCCAGCCTGCTGCTATACCCTGTGGAATATGGGATTTGAGGGAAGAAATGCACACTGTCTCCGAAGGCTACAGGAAAATGAGAGTTCTGATTTATGAGAAAAACCTGCTCTGCGTTTCAAATGAAGAAGATATTTTCTTACTAATTTTGTGGAAATGCTACAAAACTATTATAATGAGTTTTGGTTAACAACTTAATTATAACTTAATTATTAACAAATTTAATAATCACGGAGAAAGCAAAAATTCACTTTGTACTATTATGTTGACTATATAAAATTGCAATCTTAACGTGAAATCGCATTACTATTATTTTAAATAGATATTTCCTTGCTTTTTCATAAAAATCATAATTTACATAGAAAAATTAGTTTCTTCATATCCATAGTATCTAGGTTGTCTGAGCTCTGTCTTCCTGCCCTTTATAAATAATCCCCTTTGTTTAATAAAATTTTGCAGGATTACACATTAAATTTCCTATATTGTGCTTTTAGATTATACAACTTATAAACTTAGTGATAACAATGACCTATTGCTTCTTATCCTGGGTTAAATATAACTTGGGCACTGGGAAGATTCTCCAACTATTTACAATCCATAATGTCCTTTACGATAATAACTCCCAAAGATTTTTGTAATTTCAACATAATAAGTAATGTACAATTATGTTCAATGTTTTGTCTTGGGTGTATCAATATTTATAGGCTGTGACACACATCACAGGAGTCCAAAAACCATAGCGCCACCATTTCTATCCCTCTTTAGGATGGGACAGAAGAACTGTAGTGTGTGACTTCACTTTTATAAATAATGAAGCTTATTTTATATATGTAATACAAAGAAAGTAGTTCACACATTTCTCTGTTAAAGCATGGTTAGTGTGACAGTATTGGTGTCACACACTTCTATTGTGTCAGGATACTATGCTTGAGAATTGAGCAGATTTAATTTGCTCAGAGCATCGGGAGCTGACACCTTTTGCTATCAGTCTGTCCCTAGAGAGGAGTCACATGCCCCTTTCTGCTTTGGGGGGCAGCACAGGAGCTGAGAAATCCGAAGTCTGCAGGCATAGACAGCAGATTCTTAAGTTGTAGGAACAAAGCAAAGAATATAAATATTAAGGTCCTTTTGAACTTCATATTATAGGGATCAATTCTTTTAATTTTTATTCTCTCTTCCTCCATTCCTTCCAGCACAACACCTGAAACACCTACAATTTAAAACCATAAACACAATCCAGGTAAAAAATAAATGGGGGGAGGGGGAAGGACCAGGATAAAGATTAGATTTCTCAGTGAGTAGAAAGGTGTGAAAAATAGGAAATCCATATGTCATGGCTAAATGGGTAACATATTTCAGAAGAGTACTATGTCAGTTGAAAAGGTGTTGCCCCACACATACTTTTGGACTAGGTATAGAAAAATTAGTCTATTTTGTGATAGAGTTCCTATCAAGAGAAGTACAGATACTGTACTGGGGTGTGGCTGAAGAAACATACAGGACTTTAAATATACTAGCACGTTGAGCCACGGTACTTTCAGCAACAAAATCAGAATTTGCATTATGTACACAATGACTCTTCAAGGAGGGTCCGTTAAGTACACAGCTCAGCTGATCCTTATCAGACTTAAATAATACAATGTAAGGATTTCCTATTTGAAGTTGCAATTAGCCTGAGACATAGAACTGGGCTACATGTGGTTTTTCAGGGATTTCAGAGGATAAGAAATACGAAGGAGCATTATAAAGATAGAACCTTATAACTCTAGGCCCAAGGATGATGCAGTTATGAATATTTTGACTTTAAGATTTGGAAAATGAGGGTTGGCCCATTAAACTTTTTCCATTCTATTTATACTATTCTATTTTAAACGTAGAAAGTCAAATATTCTTTCTCCTATGTGAGACTATCCTTCATGGCGACTAAATTGGTTGTCAAATATTATCAGTATTAACTGCAAAAAAAAAAAAGGCTCTTTACAGCAGAGAACATAGCAGTTTAGACATTTCACTGATACTTGGGCAACAAGAAATAAGAGTCAAAATTTCTTCTTTGGGAAGTTATTACCTTGAGAATTTCAATGCTAGAGGCTGAGCCTAGTCCTCTGAACAATTTTCTCTGAAATGACTGTAACCTTCCTTGCAAAGGTAAATTTGAAAATGTTTATCATAGCCAAATCCTAGTACTTACAAAAATCCGATGGGAAGCCCTAGAGCTAGGCAAAGCCAGGACAATTGCTTCCCTATTCTTATGAGAGTAGAGAATGAAGAGATAAGGGACCCTAAATTATTATGTTCTCCTAAAAGATTTTTAGGGGATAATCCCAAAGGAGATTCAATTATCATGAGGAAGATCTGACAAATTCTTTGTCAAGGGGAAGAAAAATATGCATTAAGTCATTTATTCCAAATTGACAGCTGTGTGTTTATTTATTCAAGTAACAATTTTATCAACATAAAATCTGTCCTCTGGACTATAGAACTCATAAAGGTAAAAACCAGTGCCATGGTAAAACTGAACTAGGATAATATCTTTCTTAGGGAGTCATTCTTAGTAACCGACTTCAGAATACTATGCCTTTTTTGGGTTTTTACCTGTACGACCTCAGGAATGTTCTCAATAACACTGGTATTTTGTCTTTTCTGAGATGAAGAATTTGACAGTGACAAAAGTTTGACTACTTGCCTTACTTTATACATCTGTTAGAAGATGTATAAGATGTAGAGAGCGTGGATTCAAGTCATCGAGTCTGAATCCGGAGGCCTATTTTAAAATATAAAACAGGTGCTATTCAACCTTTAGAATCTTTAAAAACAAGCTATTAGGCTTTCACACAAAATATCAAAAAAGGGATTGTTAATAGATACAAAAATATAGTTGGATAGAGAAATGAGATCTCCAGTTTGATAGCACAATTTATTATACATTATACATATTATATAAATGATGAAACACAAATATAGTCCAGAAAGAAGGAGGGAAGCGGAGGGAGAGGGAGGGGAGGGGAGAGGGCTAGTGGAGGGAGAGTATTTGATGGGATCTCACCTAATGTGTTGTGTTTCAAAACAACTAAGAGAAAAAAAAAAAAAACAACTAAGAGTATGTTATGAATGTCATACCACGAAAAAATAAGTGAGGTGATGATTATGTTAATCAGTTTGATTTAAGCATTCTACATTGTATATCAAAGCATCACAACGTACCCCATAAATGTATACAGTTATGATTTAATAAAAATTAAGTTAAAAAATAAATAATTTATTATACATTTCAAACAATTACGAGTGGAATCGGAATTTCCCAACACAAAGAAATGGAAATCCTTGAACTGATGTATACCCCAATTATCCTGATTTTATCATTATACTATACATTAGGCTCATATCAACATATCAACATGCACCCCACAAATATGTACAACTACATGCATTATGTATACAAAATAATTAAACATAAGAAAAAATAAAAATGCACGTCCCCGGGCTTCTTTAGAGATTGAGTTCATGGATGACTTAATAAACCAACAGGGATGTACTGTCAACTTCTCTTCTTTTTCTGTATTAATCATTCCCCTAAATTCAATGACCTCATGGGCACATGTGCTCCCACTTTTGATTCCCACTTTCCAGAGCTCTGCATCAGTATTTTCAGCTGCCTCTTGGACCTCATGCCACAGTATGCAAATCAGGCCCCCCACCTCAAAGCCAGAACACACTCAGTGACCCTGGATGGAGCTTCCTGACACCTGGAAGCTCTTTACTTCTCACTGCTCCCCGCTCCTTGCCTTCCACCACCTTCCACCTTCCTCTAAACTTGGCTACAGCTCCAGCTTTTTGTCTCGTAACCTTTTTATTTATCAGAGGTTGCTGCCTTAGTAACATCATAAATTTATTCACACTATCTTCAGGTATAGAGAAAAAATATATATGTCTGTATATCACACATATCTACATACAACCAGCTCATGTTTCCTGTCAAGAAGCTTCAGCACCTTGGGTAGGAAAACAAATGAAAAATATTTACGTTTTCTCAGGTGTAAAACATCTTATTTTTCTTTAAACACTTGGTAGATTTAAAGTTTGCCTTCCCATTACAGAATTTAAAAAATTATACCTTTTTGATGATTTGTTTTAATATGATTAAAACCCTTATGCCAACCTCCAACCTCATTTATTCACACTAATTGCTAAGATTTCTTACATCATTTCCTGTGCCCACTACTTATCTAAGCATTTTCCTTCTACAGCAGGACACTTGGTATCTGTTTTGCTACTTCCAGACCCACGTGGCTTGAACAACCAATCATTTCCTGGGCAAGGTCTGCAGTGTGAACAGTGACATGTGATGTGGGTGTACTCAGTGGCCTAAACATTCCTGCTATTACTGGGTTTCCTGTGAGCCAACTCCCCTGTTGTCAAGAAAGCGTCACTCTCTGATTATGCTGTCACTGTAATAATGATCGTGCTGCAGTCGCCTCTTCCTCCTGCATCCCCAAAGTTGAGGTCAGATAAGGAGTCATCCTCACCTTACATATTCATTCCTCTGTTGGTTTTATTTGCACGTGTTTGATTTAACAAACCAGTAAACACAACCAAGAAAGTGTGACAGCTCACACTCAGAAGGGAGAAAAAGTGGGACTTTCCTCCATGCACGTGTTCCCCTCACACGGTCCAACCCCTGGCTGCCTGTGATACGGTAGAGGACAGGTTCATAAGGACCTGATTCAATTACTTTATTGTTAAAGTGTCTGAGTTGTCATGACAGCGCAGCATCCCAGAATAACCCCTAGATCAGTTTCAGAATGATGCATCATTGCTCTTGGGATACGGGTGATCTTACCTGGGTGTCTTAGGCTGTTTTGTGTTGCTAGAATAGAGTAGCTGAAACTGGGTACTTTATAAAAAACACAGATTTATTTCTTGTGGTTCTATGAATTTGGAAGTCCAAGACTGTGGAGTGGGTACCCGGTGAGGGCCTTCTTGCTACATTATCCAGTGGGCACAGAGGGCAGGGGAGACCAGGAGAGCAAACGCACAGCCTCAAGCCCTTCTATAATCAGCATTAACCCATTTATGAGGATGAAGCCTTCCTGACCTAAACATCTCTCATTAGGGCCCATGTGGGGGGATTAAGTTCATGACACTTGAACTTTGGAGAACACATTCAAATCATACCACTGGGCTTAACGTGAACTTTGGAGAACATATTTCAAGCACGCCATTGGGCTTAGGTTTTTTATTTCATTCCCCAAAGCAGAGAGCAAGTTCCCTAGACTGGTGAAAATGTTAAAATTTGTTTCTGAGAATTTATATCTTGATAATCAATGCATCAATTTTATGTTTTACCAAAGTTTTGGGCACTTATTCCCTATATAATTATTACCTTATTATATAGTTATGAGAAGAATCTTAGAGCATAAATAAACCCTTTAAACCTCTGACTCCCCTAGTTCCTTCAGCTCCCCTAACAATAATGGGTCTGGATCTTCTTATTTGGAAAAAAGAATAAACACAATGCACACTCATTTTAATATCTGAACAAGAATTTTTCAGATTTAATTTTATTAAACATAATTGCTTTTCCCCCAGCTATCCATGTTTTCTACATCTTCCTCATAAGACAGCATTAACTAAGCCAAGCCCACAATGAGCCACTAGTTTTTGAGCATTTCTAGCACCTTGGCTTCTCCCAGGTGCATTCACCTTCGGACCTTCCTGGAATGAGAATAGTACCTTATTTTCAAGAGTAATTGTTTTTGGAGGTGAATGAATTATAGTGATTTAAAGGTGAGTTATTATTTCTACCCACTTAGTCCAGAATAAAATATGTACTTTTATGGTGAGCAGAAGATGGTCAAATTAAACCAATGAGGTTTTTTTTATTCATTTGTGTTTGTGATATAAATTGGAGGAGGAAAATAATTTTCCCAGCTGGAGCATAAAACAAATTAGACATAATGGTACATAAAAGGCAAACCATAATCACCCTCTTGAAAATTAATGCCTTTTACAGGATATAAAGCCATTAAAAAAAACTGCCACAACATTTTTATCCTACTCTAGCTTCCATGCTCCACAACATATCCACTTTGTTGACCTCATTCTGGGAAGCTAGTACCAATAATTAAATAAATTGCATCGTAGGAAACTTACAGTCATTTAACGTGGCGGAAATCCAACTCTTTTCTTCCATTAAAAAAAATACTATTACTATTCTACTTCCTGACTCAAGAATATATTTTTAAACAAAACGATTTTATTATAAAATTCACTTTTCTCTGTGATAGTTGTGACCTCTGGGAAAGCTAGTTCATGTGCACAGATGTATGGGCATAAAGTATTGTGCTTGTAGTCATGTTTTTTCAGCAAGGATAAAATACATTAGGCCTAATGTATCCATGTAATGTGATTATTAGATTTGCAAGTAAACATATTCTCCTGTGATTGTGTTAGAAAGAACAAGGTGCATTTCCTAGAATTTTCAGGGGAGGTATTTCTCTAACCTTAAGCCTGCTCAACATTGTACTGCCTGCATGGGACTGATACCAATTATAGACAGCTGTGGTCTCATTCTAACATTATCCATATTACCTTCATGTTTTAAATCTACCCGCAATTTTATTTTTTCATATGCAGTGAAAATAATTCTTCTAAGAATAATATAAGAATAATAAAAGAATAAGTGCATAAAATCCAATTGCCTTTAGTCTTCAAATGTAAGCAATTGTTTCAGAAATACCATTGTGTTTCTATATTTTAGGTACACACACACATATGAATAGGCTATAGAGGCCATGCATAAATAATACCAAAAACAAAGATAATAAAGGAAGGTATTGATAAATTAACTATGTCAAAGTATATTCTTCTTCTTTTTTTTTTTTTTTTTTTTTGCAGTTTTTTACTGGGGCTGGGCTTGAACCCACCCACCTCCAGCATATGGGGCCAGCATTCTATTCTTTTGAGCCACAGGCGCCGCCCCAGTATATTCTTTATGATGACAGACATCAAAAAATTAAAAGACATTTTGGATAAAAACAATTATTTATTAAAGATAAGCTTAAGTATTAAGAATTTATAAATAACTCTTAAAAATTCTGTAAAAACAATTAAAAATTCAATCGAAAAATAGACATATGTTATGCTCTGAAGAAAAATGTAAACAAATTAAACATATGAAAAGATGTTGAACCTCACTTGAATTCTGAAAACTGTGAATTAAAATAACCCTGAGATGCTTGCTTTGATATATCAGATCATCAGAAATGGAAAGATCTTTTCAACACATGTGAGATGCATAATTTATTTAATATTTGCCAATTTCTAGGCATCTAAACAATTTCTGGGGTGCTTTTTCTCTAAGTCATATCATTACAGTATCCTTGTATATGAATCTTTTCATCTGAATTTACTCTTAATAAATTCTTTGAAACAGAAAAAAAAAGAAAAGATCTGATAATATCAAATGATTGAACAGGAGTAGGCAAACTCTATTAAAATTATTAAAAATTTAAACTATGTATATTTAAGTATCCACTTTTTCATTTCTAACCAGATATTCACTGATACTTATTGCACACAGAATGTTCACTGCAGTGTTATTTATAAAGCAAAACTTCAGAAACCTCCCCAAATACCACCCAATCAACTGACAAGTAAATTATAGGACATATGTACTATACAATCCTGTTGAATAATTAAAGAAGAAGCATTGAATGGAAAAATATGAATTCTTCATGTAAATAGAAAATGCAAAAAACCTATTTGTATATTTTATTATAAATATATGCATAAATAAATATATATTTTTATAGCTAAAGCTATTTGTAAGCAGGACAATCCCAATATATAGGGATCCCAGTAAATAGGACAATCCCAAACTTACCATAGAGGTCACCACTCATGAAAATGTGAGTAGGCACTGACTTTATTTCTAGTACTTAAAAAAAAAAATTTGTGTGAAATCACTAATACATTATTTGGTTACTAAAAAGAAATTATTTAAAAAATAAATCTAATGTATATTTAAAACTAATAATATTATACTAATAAATTACTTTTAGACTTGGAAAAATCTTTAAATTTGGATTGGGGTGAAGTTTGACGTGAACAAAATGCAAATGGAAGAAATTAACCCCGTGGATTTTTTTTTTTCATTTTTTGGCCAGGGCTGGGTTTGAACTCGCCGTCTCAAGCATATGGGGCTGTAGCCCTACTCCTTTGAGTCACAGGTGCCGCCCCTTATGGATTTTTTAAAGATAGCTAAACTAAAATTAGTGTTGAGTCCTCCATTGACTTTTTACAGCAGAACAGAGATCTAGGTCTAGGAAACTGAGGTTAAAATTTTCATACGTTAGCTGGAGTCAGGTCTTTGTGATAATAAAACTATGACTGTAGAGAGAGTCATCGTTTGCAATAATATTTTTTAGTTTAAATGGGAAGTCTAGGAACATTCTACATGGACAACAGTTTATGTTTACCCTTTTGCCTTAAGGATCAGTCACCTTTCCAGCTTTTGGTTAAAAACACATTAAAGAGGGTTCTTAATCACCTCGACTTCCCATAGGACGTCATGTTCACCTGTTACATTAGAAACATTCTACTAAATCAACCTGGTGAAGCAAGCACCCCAGACTTCCTATTGAGACATATGCTTGACAGAGGATAGGAGATTAACATACATGAAAGTTTAGGGTTCTTGGTATATTGAATTTTCTAGGATTTAGTGTATGTCAGGTTATCTTTTCTAAAAGGAGGAACAAGTTTTTTCACATGATATTGCATAGCACAAAGAAAGGAATAATCCATGGAGAACTTCAGATTTTTAATTAACATCAGCAGTATTTGAGTTGCTTCTTTAGTTATTTATAGTTTTGAATGGAGCCTGAAGCAAGAAAGAACTTTGGAATCAGGTACAGGTTGGATGGAAGTTGCTCTACTACTTGGGTTTTGTGACATAGTAGACCCAATATTTACTGGAAGTATCTCACTTAAACAAATATGCTATACAGAGCCTTTAGCAAGCTGCAGACTGCCCTAGGATTTTGCAATAAGGTTGTGATTTCTTTTGTAGTAACTATTCTTCCTATACAAAGTGCTTCTCACTTGCTGCCAGGCCTTGGTAGGGACTGAATCTTTGACTAGGAAACATCCAGTGACTAGATGACCCAAAATGTTCAACAAGATCTCATTTCTATTTGACCAAATCAAAATAAAATTGGACATATGCAGGAGCATCTCACGGGTTATAGAGTGTAAATGGTTTCTAGCAAGTGCAGAAAACAGAAACAAATCAATGAACAAGTGGTACAGAATCCCATGGATGCTGTTCCTACAGCTTTAGCATAAAACTTTATCTTCCTTTATCTTCCAATGAATGGAATAGCTCATTTGTTGCCATTCATCCCCTACACAGTGCTGCTTCTGATAAGGGTCACATTTTCTTCAAAGGGAAGAGTGACACGCACAGAGAAATCACTAATTTTCCAGCATGCCTTATTACCCAGAAGCAGATGGCTTGACGTACTTGAAATGCGTTAAAGCTAAGTTTAGTATGCTGTACTTTGAAAATGCTATATGCTTAAACCAATGGATTTATGGTACCATGTTCTCATAGCTAGAATACAGGCATCCTGGAACCAAAAAATTTAGACGGTAGTAACCCCAATTTTTGTTATTTCAGTGAGGTTTATTCTCTGGACCTCCGTTTGTTTAGTAGTTCTAGTGCATGATGGTGAAATGCCTCCACCATAGCATATTAGGAATACAGTCATGGTGGTATTTTATTAGAAACTAACATTACCTTCTGGATATTTTGAGATCCTCTTACCATAGGCAGAAAAGGGATTCATTCTATTGCCTGGAATGACTGAAACTCACCACTGGGGAGGGGGGGTGATGTGTTGCTGCCAAATTTTGGCGGGCAAGGAAGGAGAACTGTGTCTTATTTCTTTCTTGTACAACTACCATGGTTGATTGGTGTAGATACTAAAGGGATACAATTTTAGATCATTTTACCAAATATAGAAGACCAATGAATCAAGGTCATGCCAGATGCTAAAAGGTATAGGGACATGGAATGGGCGAAAGTAGCTGTTATTTTCTATGTGGGTTTCATGGTAAGCTATAGAAGTTGTGTTTCATGTTGCTACAGAAGAGTAGAACTCACCCCACAGCCCCAACTGGCCAGAAGTCAAGCAGATGCTTGGCTTCCTGCAGGAGAAAATTTAACAGTAAGCCAACGAAGTAAAGCAAAGGCAAGTTCATTGAAGTAACAAAGACAGAGAAGGAAGATTTGCTCCATCAGCAGAACAGCAGCTCTCATTCGGTAAGGCTTTGTCAGTTTCCAGGCTTTTAGTTTTTACCTTTTACCATAATAATTTTACGTTAGCAGGGGAAAGTTTTTTGTAAGATTTCTGGGAAAGAGGTGGGGAGTTACAGAAACTGAGCATCCTTCTTTTTTTTGATCCATAGAAGGCAATTTCCAGGAGTTGCCATGGCATTTGTACACTGTCAGGACACTGGTGGGGGTAGAAATCTGATTTAGCGTGTGTAAACAGGGCATAGTGAGCAGTGAGGATAACCTGAGAGCTTTTGTTTTGTTTTGTTTGGTGACCATCTTGGTTCTAGCTAATTTGGGCCACTTTCTCCACCAACTCCTGTGTTATCAGAGACTGGGGGGGTGAGTGTTATGACTGTAGAGCAGGTTCCAGCTGCTCTAGCTCAGTGAGGCTCCTCTTTCTACATTTCTCAATCTTTACCTTTTCTGAAGAGCACAGGTTTTAGCTAATGTTCAGGGTTTTAGATGAGAACATGGCTATGTTGATACTAGAGCTCATGGGACTCTGTTGAGCCACATGTTTTACCTAATCGATCATGACATATTATCCTCTTTATATGTCATTTTATTCAAATCTCTAAGTTTGTGAAGAATTGATTTTTGTATCCAAGAACTTTTAAAAAGAAAGTTAATGTTTTGTAATAACTTTGTATCAGGGAAATTCTAGCATTATATGATAATTTGTGAAGTATTGTCTTCTTCATTTTCTGTAAGAGATTTGTAGAATGAAAGAGCATTTAAAGGCTATTTAGAATTCACTAGTGAAGCTATCTAGGTTTGAGCGCCCTTTGAAGGAAGAATTTTTAACTAGACATCCAATTTCTTCACTAGATACAAAGGTATTCAGGTTATTTATTTCTTATTGAGCAACGTGTGTTAATCTATGTCTTTTGAGAATTTTTTCATTTTATCTAAATTGTCATTTATTGATTTATGGCATTTTATGATTCATTTTGTTCTATTTACCTTTTAATGTCTACAAATGTTGCTGTAATGTCACTGTCATACTTGCTTTGGTAATCTGTGTCTCTTCTTTTACTCTGGATCAATCTAACTAGTTATTTTTTTTCCAGTCCTATTGATATCAAAATATCAACATTTGTTTTCACTGATTTTTCTCCATTTTATTGATTCTTGCTCCTAGTTTTTAGTGCGAGTCTCCTCTGTAAATTCTTTCTGCTCCCATGTCTTTGAGTCTTTTTTTTTTTTTGCTGTTTTTGTTTAGGGCTGGGTTTGAACCCTCCACCTCCAGTATATGGGGCCAGCGCCTTACTCCGTTGAGCCACAGGCACTGCCCATGTTTTTCAGTGTTTATTTTACTTTCATTAGTGAAAAATATTTGTGCAGGGTAAAGAATTCTAGATTGACTTCTTTTCTAATGTTCCAAAGATGGTGCTTCAATGTTTTCTTGCTTGCATCATGTCTGATGAGAAAATAAATTCTCATGTTTATCTTAATTTCTTTGTACATAATGTGGTTTTTCCTTCTGACCAAATTTTGAGATTTTATCCTATTTCAGATTTTAAGAGACTTGTTTAACATGTGTTTTGGTGTAGTTTTATTTTGCTTAAAATTTGTTGAGCTTCTTATATTTATAGGTTTACAATTTTTTATTTTATTTCGGATTAATATGAGGGTACAAATGATTAGGTTCCATTGTTTGTGTTTGCTAGTAAAGTTCAAGTTGTAGTTGAGGCCTTGAGGTGCGGTGCTGTGCGCCCCTACATTGTGCCCATTAGGTGAGAGCCTCCCTTCTCTCTTCCTTTCTCACTCTTTCCTCCTCTTCCCTTCCCCCACTTGAATTTAATTCTGTTTTTTTTTCTCTCATGTGGGGGTGTTGCACTTTTCCTCAGTGGTCATTCTCTTGTCAAGCCCCACACAGTGTTGACCTTCTATTCACAAATCCTCACTGTGTGCCTACTGTTTACTCAGATTTGAAGGCTTAAATTTTGAATAGTAAAAGCATCTTGTTTCTCTAGACCAGAAAACCTGCATTGTTTAATCCCAGAAGAATTGTACAGTTTTTTAAAAAAAAATCATCATGAACATATAAAAGAACCAAAAAAGGTGAAGGTGTTATGTTACACTGAGCACTTGTGTTCTATTTTTATTCAAGCTATACAACCAACACAGTTGCTCTGGCAACAAATCATTCTTGTAACTTGATAGCTTTGCCCTATCAAATCATAAACCAAACAATATTCTTAGTAGTTAGTAAGAGTCCTTGTGAAACCTGAATCTATTATCCTTTAGGATAGTTAAGAAAATATATATTAAAAAATTTATTTAGTTTTTACTAAAAACAAAAATAAAAACAAAAACTTTCAAAGTCTAAATACTTATATTCTTTTGATCTTTACCTTCTTCCCAGTTTGCTAACCCTATTCATCCACAGAAAACAAATAGCTTTCTATAAGGTTTTTTTTTTCTGACAGTCTTCTAATGACAATTCATGTATTCTGATACACCAATCAAATAGATCCTTTCTAAGTACCCATTTTCCCCTTCATAAATTAAGTAGATAATTTTTTTTTTAAATTTTTTTATTGAATGATAACTATGTACATTAATACACTTCTGGGGTACAGTGTGGGGTTTTCACATGCAATCTGAAATACTTCCATCAAACTGATCAACACAGCCTTCATGTCATTTTCTCAGTTA
>CAUYQV010047920.1:0-18377 GCA_963574575.1 Galagoides demidoff
GGCCCAGGCTGGATTCGAACCTGCCACCTTAGGTGTATGTGGCTGGCACCTTAGCCACTTGAGCCACAGGCGCTGAGCCCCAAACCAGTCTTAAAATATAACTATAAAAGAAACTTTTAAGTAAAAGCAAAATAAAATTCAAACTTAGTGTTGTTACATATTTTATTATTTTCCGTCTTAAAACATACTTAAATGGGTGAAACTACATATACAACACACATATTTTTGTTTCATGTATATATAGATATATGCTTTATATAGAAAATGCTTTATGAATTTCAGTTGAATAGATTTTCCAAGAGAGTTTCTAAGGACAAGCTATATGAGTATAAGGTTTATGTGAAGAATTTGTATAATAAAGGAGTTTACTTGTTAAATATCAGAATAGTATTGGTAAAGTTTGAGAAGATTTATTCAACTGAAATCTTCTAAGAGGAAAGTGGATTTAGTGTTAGAGAAAATAGGCTAATTTGACTTCCCTGTTCAGAGGCATTTGGCAGCTATTTTCTGATAAAACCCTATCTGTTGCTCATGTGTGACTCAATTTTCCATCTTTCCATACGTGTTCATTACCATGTTCTTCTCTTTGCCTCTTGAAACTGTCCCTCACACCCAGCTCAATACCACCTCCTATGTGTATACAAAAACTTCTGGATCTCGAGCATAGCTTCTGAATCTGTGTGGCTATCTTTGTTGTCTTTTATTATGATTACTTGTCCACCACTTATGGTCCTTATAGTCTGTTAAGAAAAATTCATCCCAAGTTTATCTCTTTTAGCTATAAAAAGATAGGAAGCCAGCTGTATTATGTGAACACAGGGGTTAAGCACATATGTGTTAGTTTCTTTGCCTTTTCTGCTCATTCTCTGCACCATCACACCACACTTCCTTCTTCCCAGTTTTCCTCTCTTTTTTAATTAATTGATTAAAACATTTTACATATGTGTTTTTAGCCACATACATTTGGAGGGAGGAAATTTCAGTAACTCATTTCCATTCTTGAAAAAGTTCTCATTTTATGTGTGCCTTTGGAGTTTTCTTTTACTTGTGTGGTACTGTCGTTATGCACAGTTTAAAATAGACTTCATTGCTTTGTGACACCTATTCAAATTTAACTGCTTATGTTTAATTCTTTTAGTTACAATGCAATCAAATCTTATAAGACTGAGGGAAGAGCTGAACGATTAGAGGCAACAGAATACCTCATCTCAGCTGCTGAAGCTGGTAAGGGAATGTATGAAATATAAAATACGTTACAGGTATCAAAGTTGGACTTAAAAGACTAACTTTGTTTTTCCTTCTGGATGGTATACATACAGGAGCCAATCAAACATGGCCACTAAATTATATAATTTTAAAACTCAAATTATACTTTGATTAATAAGAATATCTGCTTTCTAATAAATTCCACATAATTGATTAATATGGTTAGATGAGCATGTTTAAACTTGGGTGTTCAAAGAAAAAAGGGAAATAATATAGAACTTTTTACAGATCTATTTAAATGTTTTTTCTATATAGTTTTTACTTTATATTTTTAAAGAAATATTGTCTAAAAATGCTGTTTCAGATATAGGCCCTGTGTAATCTTATTCTTTACATAAATAGACTGTTCTTAATTTGGATTACTGTGAGAAAGTACCTGTATGCTGAGTAATCTAATTTAAATCTTGTTTTAGGAGCCATGACCCTCTGCATTACAAACCCATTATGGGTAACAAAAACTCGCCTGATGTTACAGTATGATGGTGTTGTTAATGCCCCACAGCAGCAATATAAAGGAATGTTTGATACACTTGTGAAAATATATAAATATGAAGGTGTGCGTGGATTGTATAAGGTAACAAGTTATTATCAATATATTTTGAATAACTAAAAATTGTAATTTCCATTGGCTCAATGAAAATTCAAAAAAGAAGCCAAAGTTAGTAAAAAACAATTTAATGAAAACTGAAATCTAGGGTGGCGCCTATGGCTCAGCGAGTAGGGCGCCAGCCCCATATATCGAGGATGGCAGGTTCAAACCTGGCCCTGGCCAAACTGCAACAAAAAAATAGCTGGGCGTTGTGGTGGGTGCCTGTTGTCCCGGCTACTTGGGAGGCTGAGGCAACAGAATCTCCTAAGCCCAGGAGTTGGAGGTTGCTGTGAGCAGTGTGACCCCACAGCACTCTATGGAGGGTGATAAAGTGAGACTCTTTCTCTACAAAAAAAAAAAAAAAAATTGAAATCTAGTTTATAGTACTTGAAGCTGTTTTCTCTCAATTACTGTAAGCCGTAGCATCATGATAGTGATGGGTGTGAGAACTATTTAAAACTTTAGTCAAGTATCATTTTCTTCCTTGTGGCAATAACCTAGATGTTTTCTGATTTTATAACTCATTTTCTATTTATTTACCCCTCTTTACCTTCCATTCCCACCTCTTGTTTATTCCCATGAAAATTTTTTAGGCATACATAGTTTAAAATCAAAATTAGGTACAGGGAATTTTAGTTTTTTTTCCAAGAATCGTGTAATAGCTTTTAAAATCATTAACATTATAAGGTTGGTGTTATGGATTATTGACATATGGGCAAAAATTTTCAAATTATAGCATGTAATTCTGTGTTCTTTTCCATCACTTCTTGCCTTATTCTTTTAGAATACCTATGCTCAGTCTATTGAATTACTATAACCTTTACGTTCTTGGTTTTTCAGAATTTAATCTCCCATTCACACTCCAGTTCTTCCATATGTATATGTTATTTACAGAAAAACTATTATGAAAATCTAAACCATAACCATTCCCTTGTAGGGATTTATTCCTGGGCTGTTTGGAACATCACATGGTGCCCTTCAGTTTATGGCATATGAACTGCTGAAGTTGAAGTATAACCAGCATATCAATAGATTACCAGAAGCACAATTGGTAAGATGATTCTTCTAAAAATGTTATTTACTTTTCTGTAATTTAATAGGTAGAAATTTTGTCATGCCTATGTTGGTAGTATTGCTATGATAGTGAATACCAACTACCACTAAGTAAGAAACTATTTCACGGGGTAAAGCCACACAAATGTTAGAATAGAACCCTTTAGGGTGGCCCCTGTGGCTCAAGGAGTAGGGTGCTAGCCCCATATACTGCAGGTGGCAGGTTCAAACTTGGCCCCAGCCAAAAACTGCAAAAAAAAAAAAAAAAATAGAACCCCTTGAAAGTTAATTTAAGTTTAAGTGGTTTTTGCATACAATTTTTACTTCTATAGTTTTAAAGAAATCTTGTCTAAAGAAAAATATGAATATTTTGTGTTGTCATTTCAGAGCACAGTAGAATATATATCTGTTGCAGCACTATCCAAAATATTTGCTGTAGCAGCAACATACCCATATCAAGTTGTGAGAGCTCGTCTTCAGGATCAACACATGTGTTACAGTGGTGTAATGGATGTTATTGCAAAGACATGGAGGTGAGAGCATGTGAGATAGCAAAATTGCTCTGGTAAGGTGCCTTGAGTATCTTAGACTGTCCAGTTTGCTGTGGCAAAAATATGGCTGGTAGTCCCTGCTTTCTCATTTACTCAGTTTGTTATCATGGACGTAATCTCTCTGAAGCTTGACTCCATCATTTGTAAAATAAGACTCTCTGGACTAAAAAAGTTGTTATAAAAATTAAATGAGATGTGAAAACATTTTGAAAAATTAAAGAAAATTTAGGTTATAAAATACTTGAATGGCATTGAATATAAGAAGTATAAACCTAGTTTACTACATGTGAGAAGGCCCTATTCCTTCTATTAACACCATAACTTTTGCAAATACTTGTCTCTATGTATGGAACAGGTGCTTATTCTTCAGTATGAGACTAAACTACTATAGGTTGACATCATCATATTTCCCTTTAATTCTCAAAGGCCAAAGCAGAATATTTAGAATGTTTAAATCTAGATTTAATTTAATATTTAATGAGAACCTAAATGACAAATTTCTAGGTGGTATCCCTATTCTAGGCATTAAGAAAATAAAAGTTTTCTTTTTGTGTGTGCTATATTTAGTGTTGTCAAGCATTTATATAAGCAATAAAATTTTTATTTCATTTTATTTTTAAAGACAGGATCTTACTTTATTGCACAGGCTGGAATGCAGTGGTGCAAGCATAACTCAGTATAACTTCAAACTCCTTCAACCTTAGCCTCCCAGTAGATGATTTTTAATCCCTCTATTAAATCAGTTAAAACTCTTACATGTTCATATGTTTAAAAGCATTTAAAATATAGTTAATTTAAAGCACTATTTAGTTCAATTTTCAGATGTTCCTACCCTTTCTTCTTCCTCAGTGCACAAAAGGAATGTAAGCCCCTGAAAATGACTAATAAACTACATTTTTTTAGGACACTGAAAACCTAGAATTAAATCAGTGAGGTACTGATTGCTTGCTCTGTGTCTTATGTCAGTTAGACGTTTGTGTTTTCAAGCTAACTGTTTAGGAAATTAAGCATGTCTGTTTTTCTCTCTATAGGAAAGAAGGCATCGGTGGATTTTACAAAGGAATTGCCCCCAATTTGATTAGAGTGACGCCTGCCTGCTGTATTACCTTTGTGGTATATGAAAATGTCTCACATTTTTTACTTGACCTGAGAGAAAAGAGAAAGTAAGCTAAAAGAAAATAATTCCAATCTATCTGCTCAAGGTGACAACAAGATTTTTTATGTTTGAGGTGTAAACTCTGAAGAATGCTGCATAGTAACATGGCTCATAATCAAAACTAGTCTATAATTGTTAGAAGTCTAAGAACTGCTAAGGCTTCACGATGTTTTTCTGCTTTTTGCCTTCCCCATATATATGGGACTTGGATACCTCTGCCTGAAATGACTGCCATCAACAACAATGCCAAAACGGATATCAAGTATAGTTTCACAAATCTCTTCATTTCATTATTCAGCTAGAAGTTGACTTGCAACATTTGCTAAATGGATTAGATGAATATGCTGCTTTTTCTGAACTTATTTGCCTGAGTTGGCTTTAAAATTAACCTTTGTGCAATAGCAAGAAAATAGCTTCTTAAAAGAAATGCATTGTGTGTTTCCAGGGTAAATTAAACTTTCAGGATTTACTGGATAAGATGTTGCTCCTCCAGACCATTTTAGAATTGAGAGTTTTTAATGAGAAAAAAATGACTTTAAATGTGCTTTAGTTTTAATTTGATTGGGATGCACTAACTACAGAAACTTGAGAAGTTATGTACTTCCCTGAGAAATGTGACATCTGTTATCATTGTTAATTTTTTTTCCAGGAACTTCCGTAATTTAAAATGTAATCCTGAATCCAGTTTTTTTGTTTTTTTGTTTTTTTGGTGGGGGGAGCCATGGTACTTAGTATACTTTGAATTTTTTTAAATCTGAACTTCTAGAATCCATTGGCCTTTAATATACGTGACTATAAATCACTTATTGAAGATGCTAAATAGATCACCTTTTAGAGACGCTTGAATGTTTGGGATGTGTTTGCTGACAAACTGGAAATGAGAGACTTTAACTTTCTACTTAAATTTTCACATATGTGGGTCTACATACCAAATAAATGAGAAATGTACATTGGTCGCCCAAATTAGGATTGAATGCAAATTACATTAATGACCATTGTTGATTTCACTTTTAAGAGTCATTGTAGATATCTATAAATTTACAGGCCTACCCCAAGGGGATGCCAGAATAATACTAGTATTTTTATTTATCATACACATCTATGAGTGCTGTTAAATTATCATCTACTTAGTGTAAATAAAATATGGTTTTCAAGGCCATATTTAAGTAGGTCTTTGAAAATAGTCTATTTTTTTATATTTTGCAAATGGCATTGTTTTTAAAATAAAGATGAAATAACAAATACCTAATTGTATTTACTATATCTTGTAACATGCATAGGAAGGCTTTATATATTAAATGTGATGTATTTTTTTCATACTTCTGTATTGTACTATAATTAAAATGAAATCCTAATATTAGTTCCCAAACATAAAGACAAATTGCTGTTAAAATTTGGAGTTTTAGAGATAGTACCATTATTTGAATCCTTTATACTCCCAAATTAATAAAACATAATTATTGACCTCTAAGAGCATACAGCTTTGCATAATAAATAACTATGCATTAAATAACTGCAGTTCTATATTAAAAACATGCAAGGACGCTTCTGTAAATTCTTTCTGTAAATTTACAAAGCCCTGTAAATTCTGAGTAAAGAGAATTCACTTCACTCATTGAGAAACTGGACTTCTGCTGTATGCCAACTATGTCACCAGACATTTATGCCCTCAGGGAATTTTCATTTCGGTGTGAGTGAGGGCAGAATATATGCATATTAATAGTTTCAGGTGTTAAATGCTATAAACCAAACTAAAGCAGAGTTGGGGATAATGTAGCTATCTTAGGTGAGGAAGAGTTTTCTGCTTTGGTAAGGAAAAGTCTCTTTGAGGAGGGCATATTTGAATATTTTGAAAGAAGTGAGGAAGCAAGCCACTATGAGATAGAAGAAACATTCTTCAGGCCCCACGGGCCACTGCCTGCTTCGCAGCTGACTCATCCTGGGGCCTGCAGTCCTGCCCTCCAACATTCTGAGGAATAGTGAACTGACCCCTATTTAAAAAGTTTGAGGACCCCTGAGAGAATAGGAAGAACAAAGGCCCTGGGGCAGGAATTAACTTGGCTGGAGGGGGTACATGAGGGGGGAGAGGAAATTGAAGAAGTGGCCACTCTAGTCTGATGGGAAAGACTGCCTGGCTTCAAATTTCAGCTTTCCTACCTGACACATCATTTTTCTTCTCTTCTCTTCGAGTTAAAGTTTTTCATCTGTAAAATAGTATCTTAGTGCAATTCCTCTATAGTGGTCACTAAGATAGGGATTATTGGACAAGTGGTTAAGGGAGGGCTTTTAGGAGAAATATGAAATTGAGTCTGAAAAACAAGAAAGGCACCAGGAGGAAGAGTTTGAGGAGGAGTGCAGTCTGGGGCTGATCCCACAGGGCATTCTGCAGAATAATTGGATTAGAGTAGTTTTCCTGACTAGAGGTCTGGGGGCTAGGCCATTAGTAGGTTCTCACATTTTGAAGTCACTGACTGCTGGCATGGGGAGAAGAAGGGCTAGGGTGTCTAGGTGCCTCTCCTTAGCCAAGGACAGTCTAAATAAGGGGGGAGTGTGAGCTCTTAGCAACCAACCCTAGAGAAGGGGTAGGGGTGCTAGCTCTATAAAAGGGATCTGACTGGGTGAGTCACCAACAGCATCTGCTGCAAATGAGGATATTAAAAGTACATAGTGGTAGGGTTATTGAGAGGATTAAATGAATTAATTTAAACAACACGCTTAACACAGTGCCTGGGCCAAATATTAGCAAAAGTCATGTCTTGTCAGGCCTGAAAGGCCATGATGAGGAGTTTAGATTGTATGAGCAATCATTCTGGTGATTTGTATGGAGAAACAATTAGGAAACAGGCGGGAAGCAGAGATACTAGTTAAGAGTCTTTTGTTATGGCCGGGTATGGTGGCTCACGCCTATTGTCCAGTGCTGTGGGAGGCCAAGGTGGGTGCATCGTCTGAGCTCAGCAGAGTTTGAGACTAGCTGAAAACCAGCCTGAGGCCTAGTGAGCCAAAGTGAGACCCTGTCTCGTTGACAACAACAACAAAAAGACAGCCAGACCTTGTGATCCCAGCTACTTGGGGGGGCGAGAGAACACTACAGGAGGAAGAATAAAAAAAAAAAAATTCAAAGTAAGATAAGTTGAAAGCAAAAATAAAAAAAATAAAAAAGAATGTATTGTTACAAAAGTCTAGTAAAGAGCTACTGGTAGCTTGGACCTGGCTGCTCTAGTAGCTTAGACCTGGCTGTTGGAATTGGAAGTAGTGATTTATAGCTTGGGAGGAACTAGAGCAGAGTTCATGGAGGGGAAAACATTTAAGATGGGTATTGAAAGAAGAGATTCTAAAGGGAATCTTGAGGAGACCATGGAAATAAAGAAAGCGCAGGTGACCTGTGCTGCAGTGACTTTGTCAGTCAACATGGTAATGAATGAATGAATGGATGGAATGGAAATGGATAACAGAGCTTCAGGATTGGGGCCAGAACATGAGAACTGTCAGAGCCTTACAAAACTTGTCTGGGTTTTACGGGGTAGAAGGGAGAGTGATTAGAACAGAGAGACATGGCTGCTTCTTAGGGGTGACAGAGGAAGACAATCAGATAAGAAGAGCAAACTCAAACAACAGGTTGTTATCACCATGTAAATATTTCAGTAGGATGAAGATTGATGCCATTGATAACTTTAAGCAGATTCAAATTATAGAGGCTGAAGACAGATTGCAGGCAGCCTAGGAGATAGGGCAACTACAAGTATTCATTTCATTATGGACTCTTCTTTCCTGGATTTGGGCAGATGAAAGAAAGATAAAGAACTTCAGCTTGAAAAGGTACTGCAAGTCTAGGAAGTGGTGGAATGGGGGAGGTTGGCAAAAGGAAAACTAGAACTATAAGGAGAACTCTTAAAGTTACAAGCTCCCTCCAGCCCCCCACAAAAGAAAACAGAACAAAAATTTGTAAATTGGTAGAGCTATGCACCAGAGAATATGATCAAAGATAATGATGATGCCATGCCTTGAGAAAAGAAGGCTGTGACATTTCAATAGTGATTTTTGTGGTCTGACAGCAATCTTAGGAAGTTACACTTTTTAAACACCACACTGCAAAAGGGATGTCAACTAAAAAGTATGCTTGAGTTTGGGTTTGGATTTTCTTTGAATATGGACATTTTTGAATAAAATCTTGCAGATAAAGTACATATTATTACCATTTTCATAGCAAGGTTTCCTTAGTGAGACAATAACATCAAAACAGAAATACTAGGTCAGATGTAGTGGCTCATGCCTGTAATCCTAGCACTCTGGGAGCCCAAGGCAGGTGGATTGCCTTAGCTCAGGAGTTCTAGAATAGCCTGAACAGGAGTAAGACCCCATCTCTAAAAATAGCTGGGTAGAGGCTGAGGCAAGAGGATCACTTGAGCCCAAAGTGTTTGAGGTTGCTGTGAACTAAGATGCCATGGCATGCTACCCAAGTGAGACTCTGTCTAAAAAAAAAAGGAAGAAAGAAAAAAATACTGTGAAATAACTTACCACTTTGTCTTCTAAAAATGTATTAGGTTACATGCAGAAAATGTGCAAGGTTTTGGGATAAAGTCTTAAATTTCTTTCTAAAGGAGTAAGTAGGAAATAGTCTCTGGAAATATCTGCAATGAATACCTCTTACTGGCTGTCCAGCGTCCATTTCTCTTCTTTCTTGGAGTAGTAGCCTGGATTTCTTTGGGGAACCTACCCTTTCCCTCTGTGCTCAGCTTTGTGATTAAGATGAGATCAGCCTCACCCGCCCCAGAAATGCAGAACCAATCTGAATGCACCATCTGTGTTCATAAAGAATGATTAGGAATTGGTGCAGTTACTTAAGTTGGTCCAATAAGAGTGACTCTGAAGTCTGTTTCTTTGTTTTTGTCTTTGTTGGAGATAGGTCTTGCTTTTTTGCCCTAGTGGGCTTGAACTTGCCTCTGCCTCATAAGTAGTTGGGATTAACAGGTGTATGCACTATGGCTGGCAAGGCAGCTTACTCCCAAAGAGAGAGGAGGGGAACACAAGTACTACTCATGCTTGCTTCTTTATACCAAATTTATCAATCAAGTAGAATCAATCCCCTGTCAATGTTAAGTCCTACTAGGAGATAGAGCACAAAGTAATAGTAATTTAAAGTCCTACTAGGATAGGAAATAGAGCACAAAGTAATAGTAATTTAAATAGGTGAAGTTTAAACAATTGCTATGCTATGATAGAATAATATAAATATGGTAAGAGAACTCCAAATGGTACTCTAAGGTTGAGAGAGAGGTACCCAAAGAAGGACAATGTTGAAAGAGAGTCTTCCTCTGGAATTCAGACTTCATTGGAGAAGTTGTGGTTGCAGACCACTGGATGGTAAGGAAGTTTGTTGGCTTTTCACGGCCAGCGCTGGTTTAGAATTGTTTCTTACATGAGGAGTTAGGATGTTTCTGCGGATGAAAAGCCAGGGGTAGTCTTTGTTCACATTGAAAGGATGTTGGGATGTGTGCCATGAAAATTTTTTAAGATCATTTATTAAATTATTGAAAGAAGTTCAAAGCACAGTAAGTATATTCTTTTTTTACTCTTTCGAGCAACATAATTTAAGTGTGCCATAGAAGTTTAACTATGGGCTCAAGAGTGCCATGAGATTAAAAAAAAAAAAAGGTTGGGGTGGTGCCTGTGGCTCAAAGGAGTACGGCGCCAGGCCCATATGTTAGAGGTGGTGGGTTCAAACCTGTCCCCGGCCAAAAACTGCCCAAAAAAGGTTGAAAAACACTGCTATAGGGAAAAGGGAAAGTGGCTGATGGATGGGCATGCAGAGGGAGTCAGGCACTGCCATAGGCATGAAGCAAGGACCATGTGGGAGCCATATGAAGAATCATCCAGTTCATTAATATAGAGTGGATACTGAAGGATAAATTTGGAGCTGAGAAGTGATAAACCTATTGATAAAAGGGGCCCAACCAGTCCCTTTGATTACGCAGCTTCCACATGCACCCTCCTACACACATTCAAACTCATGCACGGCAAAGCCACTGACTATATTTCAGTCTGACAAGATATAGTTACCCTGCTGATAAGTGAAGTTCTTTCCCTTTCCCGAAATGAGAAGACACAAAGTCTCAGCAGTCATTGAATCAGTCCGTGGCTGGCTATATTTTCGAATTCAGCCGTTGTCCCACTTATTATTCTGTTAACTAAAATTGTGAGGTTGACCTTCAACAACTTGTATATTTTATTTTATATGAAATAGAAAGGAGAGGAAAATAGAAATACATGCATGTAATAAGAGAAGAGAAAATATGCAGTGTTACTGCTGTCTTTGTTTCTGTAATTGGTCACACAAGGTCATAGCTGATATCTATAGTTTTCACCTCCACCCACCTATTCCGTGTTTCCTTTCCCACAGCCAGAATCTCAGCTGTTATTTACCTTGTGCAGTGATCCAAACCTTCCTTCCTGAAAGGTCTGAATCCTCAATCCTGCCCTTCTCTGGCTCCTGTGGTTTCCAGTTACTGTTGGACAGAGAAATACTAAGAGGCACCTCAGAGATCTTCTAGGTTCTAAACATAGTCTTCCTTGCTTCCACTGCAGCAAAAAACCAATTTCCCTTGGAAACTGGGATCAATCAGTACAGCTAAGAAGTGTAAAATGGCACAGTGGTGGTCTATGGTAGGCAGAATTTTTAGATGGACTATGTGATTCCTTACCTAGGTGTTGTACTTAACCCTGTATATAATTTCCCCTTAATATGGTTGAGACCTGTATATATCATCTCCATGATTATGCTGTAAGGCAAAAGGGATTTTGCAGGTATAATTAAGGTTCCTAATCAGTTGACTAATCCAGAAGGAAATTATCCTGGGTGGGTGTGACCTAATCAGGCAAGTCTTTTTAAAAGCAGAAGAGTTTTGCTAGTCTGGAAGAAAAACAGGCCTGTTATGAGAGTAGGGGCATGTAACAAGGACTTGAGGGTAGCCTCTAGTTGGAGCTGAGAGCAATCCTCAATTGACAGTGAGAAAATGGAGAGTTTAATCTTGTAGCTGCAGGGAACTGAACCTAGCTAACAACTATCGGATCTGGGAATGGGATCTTAAGTTTCAGATGAAATCAGAGCCCATCCAACACATTGATGTCAGCCTGGTGACACCCTGACCAGAGGACAAAGATAACCTGTACTCAGACCCTTGACCCACAGAAACTGAGATAAATTGTTTTAAGTGAATTAGTACAGAATGATACTTCTGACCACCTATCACTGCAGACTTAGTGAAAAGTTAAATCTACTGCTTGATTGAGTTTCTCTCCAGTGGGAAAATTTTCTTCACCACCATCGTTAATGGTCCTCTGTGAGTGGGTCTGTAGTGCCACAGCTTTGGACTTTTATCAGCACTTTAGGCTGGTATCATCATATGCCGTCCTTTCTGTAAGCCAAGTCCAAGTTTTTTCTTCAGTAACTTCTGTAAGGAACACCCCAGGGTGCCACAGGCCTAGACTATAGAGGGGAGAAAATGCAAAGAAATTGGTTTTGAAAGAATTTGAGCCAACTTCTCATGCTTCTGAATTGAATCTTCTGGACCTTCACAAGCTCCCTTTCTCATATACCATTTTCAAGTGTTGATAGATTGCTGCTGCACACACCCAACCTTATGTTTGGGTAGGTTTAATGCCTCTCAGGCTGTGATGGGAAACCCAGACCACATGGTCATCTGATGTCTCTACCAAGACTCCATGCAAGCTAGATGTTGTTTCTCAAAAGGAAAATAGTTATCTTCAGAAGATGAAATAGTTTTCTCCTAAAATCCTACAAGTCCTGTCTGATTCTTTTACTGGGGCTTGTCAGTGATGTCATTCAACATCCCTATTGCCATAAACACGATCATTATTGGATCATAAGGACCCAGTGGTAGTACATCTTGTACTGCAGCCTGAATTTGCTTCAGTAACTCCTGTTGCTCTGGTTCTCACCCAAAACTGGCAGCTCTAGGGGTGACTGGATACATGGGTTGAAGTAGCACATTCAGATGTATCTGTATTCCCTCTAAAATCCACAAAAGCCTAGTAAGTGTTAGGCCCTTTTTTTATCATGGTAGGTAGCAAAAGGTACACTGATCTGCCTTTTACCTTGAAGAATATGTATCAACATACTTCAGATTAATAATTCCCTAGAAACTTCACTGAAGTGGCAGGACCCTGAATTTTTGTAGAATTTATTTTCCACCCTCTAATTCACATATATCTAAAAACTATCTTTACATGTTTTTTGCTCGTGTTGTCTGTTTGGTTTCTTGATTTCTGGAGCTCTTTACAAATAAGAGAGATGAGCCCTTGGGCTGCAATATGAGTTGCAAATATTGACAGTTTTTCATTTGTATTTCAATTTCACTTATGATCCTTTTCACCTTGCAGAATTTATTTTTATATCATTGGTGTAGTTGGTTGATCACACTTCTCTTTAATGACTTCTAGATTTTGAGTTATAATTAGAAAAGCCTTCTCCACTTCCCCCAAGTGATTGTGATTTAATATACAGCTAAGGCTAAGAAGCCCTAGATTAGGAGAAGCAATTATAAATTCAAGGAACAGACTAGAATTGCCACGGTGGAATGTCTTCTGGTGGTAAAGAGTGATGTGATGAAGTTGGACACAGTGAATCCGTAATGAATTTGAGTCAGTGTGATTCGTATGTTCTGCTGCAGGTTGGTGGCAGCAGTTGAAGAAAGCAACTAGTACGGATTATTCAGGCCAAAAATTTTTATAATAGAGTAGATGCCATCCATTTATTTGTCTGTTTACTCATCAAATGCCAGAGGCCTGCTCATCAACAAACCAACAGTGTTGTCCAGTGGTGTGTTGGTGAATATTTAACAGTCGGCCGTTGGTGGGATTTAACAATTAGTGTATAGTGTTTGTTGATTTCTGGTTTCTATAGGGTGACTATTCCCATCGCTGTTCATTATTTCAAGCCACCAATGTGATGGCACTGAATGTGAAGTGGGAAATGGGAAAGAGATATGCACAGTCAGCTTTCATTGGCAGACACCTACCAGCTGTAACACATGCTGGTAGTTGCCTCAGTCTTCAACCTCTTCCACATTTGTATAGTATTTTGGATTTCTTTACTTCTATCCACTAAGTTTCCTTAATGTGAAATTTTCTTTCTTCTTTCTCTTGCATTTGTCTTCATTTTCTTTGTTTGCAATTTGCTCATTTCTCCTGGCTTTACTATCACTTCTGTGCTAAAGATGTGCAAATATCCACGTCCATCTGCCTGTTGAGCAGCTCTGCTAGAATGCTGTATTGATAGTGCAAATTCAGCATGTTCAAAGCCACCATCTTACCTCTAAATTTTCTCTTCCTGATTTACCTACTCTTTCTCCCAGTGTCCCAGGATTTAAAATCTTGAAGTGATATTTAACTCTCCTTTTCTCACATCTAGTTGGAAGTCTTTGTATTTTCCTTTGATATTTCTCAAGTTCGTTCTTTTATTCCTGTGGTTATCACCAAAGCCTGTACCATTCCATAGCTTTTTTAAATTGTGGATAATACACATAACATAAATTTGCCATTTAAGCCACTTTGGAGTGTGTACAATTCATTGACATTTAGTGCATTCACAATGTTGTGTAACCATCACTACTATATAGTTCCAGAATAGTTTCTTTTTTTTCTTTTTCTTTTTTTTTTTTTTGAGACAGAGCCTCAAGCTGTCCCCCTGGGTAGAGTGCTGTGGCATCACAGCTCACAACAACCTCCAATTCCTGGGCTCAAGTGAGTCTCCTGCCTCAGCCTCCCAAGTAGCTGGGACTACAGGCGCCCACCACAACACCCGGCTATTTTTTGGTTGCAGCCATCATTATTGTTTGGTGGGCCCGGGCTGGATTCAAACCCGCCACCTTAGGTGTATGTGGCTGACACCTTAGCCACTTGAGCCACAGGCACCAAGCCATTCCAGAATATTTTCATAGCTCCAAAAGGAAACCTCATTCCTGTTGACCAGTTGTTTCCCATTCCTTCCCCCACCCCGAACCCCTAGCAACCACTAATCTGCTTTCTATCTCTATGAATTTGCCTCCTCTGTGTATTTCACATAAATGTAATCATACAACGTAAAGTCTTTAGTGTCTGGCTTCTTTCGCTTAATAATATTTTCAAGATTTATACATGCCATAAGAATGTATCAGCACTTCACTCCTTTCCATGGCTGAATAATACTCCTTTGTATTCATATACTACATTTTGTTTTTCAATTTTTTTTCAGTTTGGACATTTGGGTTATTTGCTCTTTTGGCTATTGTGACTAGTGCTGCCATGCACATTAATGTTCAAGATTTTGATTGTACAATTGTTTTCAGGGGTTTTTTTTGGATACATGGATGCACCATTTTATATTCTCACTAATAATATATTGAGTTCCAGTTTCCCCACATCTTTCCCAACACTTGTTATGTTCCATTTTTTTGATAGCTATCCTGGTGGATACATTGTGGTTTTAGTTTGCATTTCTCCAGTGGCTAATGATGTTGAGCATCTTTTCATGTGTTTGTAGGATATTTGTGTATCTTCTTTGGAGACATGCCTATTCATTTCTTTTGCCCATTTTTTGATTAGGCAATTCATCTTTTTGTTGTCTTACCAGTCTTTTAATCCAGCTTCCCTCCATTCTTTGTACCTTTAAGTTTTAGGGTTTTCACTCAGCTGTCAGAATGTATTTTTGTTATGTTCTTCTACCCTAAACTGTCAACAGCTCTCCACTACTCTACAGGTAACTCCGTAACCTCCATAGTATTTTTTAGCCTCCTTTACCAGCTTTGTCTCTTACTGTTCCTACACACTTGCCTTGAGCTCAACCCAACTATTGTCTGAACTTAATTTCTTTTCTACCCTAGAGTCTTAACTAACATTCTAGCCTTCACCAAAAATGTTCCTTTTTTTTCTTGAGACAGAGTCTCACTTTTTCACCCTCGGTAGAGTGCTGTTGCTTCAGAGCTCACAGCAACCTCAAACTTTTGGGCTCAAGTGATCCTCTTGTCTTAGCCTCTCAAGTAGCTGGGACCACAATGCCTGGCTATTTTTTAGAGTTGGGTTTAGCACTTGCTCAAGCTGGTTTCGGGTCTATAAGCTCTAGCAATCCACCCACCTTGGCCTCCCAGAGTGCTAGGATTACAGGCATGAGCCACCACACCCAACCAGAAATGTTCTTAATACCTGTATCCATTTATCAAAAAATTTAACCCTAGGATCGTCAATATTAATTTGTCTAGACCCTCCTTATATACTTTCCATTTCCAGATTATTCTGAAGCAAACTCAAGACTCCATATTACTTTATCTTAAATATTCTGGTATCTCTAAAAGATAACCATTATTTTAAAATAACCACAATACCATTACCATATCTAAATAATAATTACTTAATACTATCAAATATCCAATGTTCAAATGTCCCCAACTATCTTAAGGAAGTTTTATTTTTGTTTTGCTTTTATAGCTTGCTTGAATCAGTGTTCAAATAAAGTCTAAATATTGCCATTGGTTGATATTGATCTTAAGTCTCTTAATGCATAAGCTTTTTCTCATTTTTCTTGCAATTTACATGTTAAAGAAACCAAGTTATCTTCTAAGTTTCCAATTTCTAGATTTTGCTGATTATATCCCTATAGTGTCAATGAACATGTTCTTCTGTCCTCTGTGTTTCCTACAGATTAATGGTTAGGAGGCTAACAGGTTTGACTGTTTTCTTAGCAAAACTACCTCTTGGGTGGTGGTATATACTTTAATTAGGAGGCCACAGTCTTATCTGGCTCTTCAGAGAATGTTGCCAGTCACTCAAGATCATTGCTAGATCCTTTAATTTATGAGGGGTTGAAAAAAGGTGATGGTCTAATTCTATCATTCTTCCTTCATTTGTAAGATACATAATATTATGTGTATATATACTTTTATAAAGAGAAATTTTCCTTCATCAACCCAAAGCAGAAGAAATTGCCTGGTTCTTTCTATTTACCAGTTTTCAAACTAACAAGTTGGTTTGCTAGCATCCTGTAAGTTGACCACTGAATTTTATTTTTAATATATAATAAATTTACGCATTTCAACATATTTGTGTTTCAAACCATTGTAGTTTTTAATCTTTACTAATGCTCAAATTATCATCTTTGCCTCTAGGAACCAATTCAAATTGGACCTTAGATCTTTGTGAATTGACTTGCATAGCTGCTTTGTTTTCCAGTATGATAAAATGTTACATGCTCATATTGTACATTTCCTGACCCACAGCCGGGATCGAATATTTCTTCAAGGATTCTTAGTTCCTTTTAGTAGGAAATAGTATGTGGAGATCACAATCCGGGTATGAATGGATTGATCATTGTTTCTAGGCTTTTCCAAAAAACAAAACTAGGAGATTTTATTGTTGTTTTGTAGCTTTCTCTCAGATACAGTGCTTTATGAGTTCATCTTTCATGTGTACTGCTTTCATGATTTTTTTGATTGCCTCAGCTAGAAGCAATCACTCTTCATTTAACTCCAGCATCCCTTCAACACTTTTATAGTAATCAACATATTAATTGTTGATTTATTGTTATTTTTATATATGTCTGATACTCTCTGCCAATGATAAGCTATTTGAGGCCAGAATTCATGTCTTTTTACTCTTTGTTAAATAAAGATAAAATTCAAAATGCTGGTATATTTCCTGACACATGAATGTCACTTTCTTTTTGCACTCCTCAAAATAGAAAACCATACTACACGTGTACTAAAAACTAAAATATGATTCTTAAATGAATAAATCCAAAATTAGTTATACTCAATTTTTCAGATATAAAGTATAAGTTTAGTGCCAATTAAGGATATTAAGGTTATTGGAAATAAGTTTTATTTAACAGATATAAAAACAATTCTGAACATTTACAACTTGTACAAAGACTGGTAGCTTTTGTTTCTTAAAATACTGTACTAAGAGAATAGGAACAATGGAAGACCATGACATTGCAAATTACAGCTTCAGAGAATGTGAATATGATGAAAGTATTCTCATCAACTAAAAATTCCTGAAACCACTTTTGGTTGAAGTACAATGAATACTAGATTTTAAGACAGTGTGAAATCACACTTTGGTCTGTAAACATGGTTAGCTTTTTCATTCAGATGTATACATAAAAATTATTACAAATGTCATTTAAATGAACCATTCAAAGGTATAATAAAAAAGAGGTAGGAAATGAAAAGGAAAGGGAAAAAAAAAAAGAAAAGGAAAGGATTTATTTTGGTAGTTCTTCAATAATGATGCGAGATACTGAATTCCAGCCGGTGGAAGCATCTCCTTTTGGGTAATCTGAACAAGTACCAACCCAGATAGCAACATCCACTAATCCAGCACCGATTCCTTCACAAAGTCCTTCCACTGCAAAATAAAGATAAAAGGTACATCTTTCTCTGGAACACAGATCAAAACTTTTTGCTACATTTTATTACTTTAGAAAGCTAGATTATAATTCTAAATAAATAATTATTAGATTAGCAATTTTAATATTTGATAATTCTATATAAAGTTTTTTATAAGTTGGCTCGGCGCCTGTGGCTCAATCGGCTAAGGCGCCAGCCACGTACACCTAAGGTGGCAGGTTCGGATCCCCAGCCCGGGCCGGCCAAACAACAATGATGGCTGCAACCAAAAAATGGCCGGGCGTTGTGGCGGGCACCTGTGGTCCCAGCTACTTGGGAGGCGGAGGCAGGAGACTCGCTTGAGCCCAGGAGTTGGAGGTTGCTAT
>CAUYQV010047921.1:0-12928 GCA_963574575.1 Galagoides demidoff
TAGGGAAGAAAAGGTGATTAAGGGCATCCATATAGGGTCAGAAGAGAATAAACTTTCACTTTTTGCAGATGATATGATAGTATATCTGGAAAACACCAGGGATTCTACTACAAAACTCATAGAAGTGATCAAGGAATATAGCAGCTTCTCTGGTTACAAATCAACACTCACAAATCTGTAGCCTTTATATATACCAATAGTAGCCAAGCTGAAAAAGCAGTCAAGGACTCTATTCCATTCACAGTAGTGCCAAAGAAGATTAAATATTTAGGAGTTTACCTAACAAAGGATGTGAAAGATCTCTATAAAGAGAACTATGAAACTCTAAGAAAAGAAATAGCTGAAAATGTTAACAAATGGGAAAACATACCATGCTCCTGGCTGGGAAGAATCAACATTGTTAAAATGTCCATACTACCCAAAGCGATATATAATTGTAATGTAATCCCCATTAAATCTCCATTGTAATACTTCATTTTCTATGGAATCGGAAAAAACTTCGTTTAGTTCTAAAAATTTGGTAATTTTCTTCTTAATCTCATCTCTGACCCATCTATCAGTCAGCATAAAGTTATTTAGCTTCCATGCTTTTGTATGTGTCTGCAGATTCCTGTTGTTATTGAGTTCAACTTTTATTCCATGATGGTGTGAGAAGATGCATGGAATAATTTCTATTCTTTTAAATTTTCTCAGGTTAGATTTGTGACCTAAGATATTGTCAATTTTGGAGTATATTTTGTGTACATATGAAAAAAATGTGTATTCAGTTTCGTTAGGATGAAATTTTCTTTCTTTTTTTTTTTATTGAATGGTAACTATGTACATTAATGCACTTCTGCGGTACAGTGTGCAAATTTTTTGTAATATCTGTTAAATCCAGAAGTTGAATAGTTAAATTTAAATCTAAGATTTCTTTGCTAAGCTTCTTATTGGAGGATCTATCCAATACTGCCAAAGGAGTGTTAAAATCTCTAGCTATAATGGAGCTTGGAGAGATCAAGTTTCTCATGCCAGTTAGAGTCTCTTTTATAAATTGAGGTGCATTGTGGTTGGGGGCACCAACCAGATAATTGAGACCTCATCATGCTGAGTATTGTCCTTAACAAATAGAAAGTGGCTATCTTTATCTTTGCTTACTTTTGTTGGTTTAAAACCTAGTGTAGCTGCAAATGAAATTGTGACACCTGCTTCTTTCTGCTTTCCATTTGGCTGGAACATAGATGACCATCCCTTCATCCTGAGTCTATATTTATCTTTTAAGGTAATATGATTTTCTTGGATACAACAGATGTCTGGTCTGAGTTTCTGTATCTAATCAGCCAATCTGTGTCTCTTTAGAGGGCAATTTAAGCCACATTGATTGAATTATTCACATTGAATCAATCACATTCACATTGATTGAAATTATTGATAAACCTTGTAAAATTTTAGGTATCAGGTTGTTCGAAAGTCCAGTGGACATTTTTAATCCTTTTGCCAGTGTAGAAGTTGGAGTTTGATCAATAGTTTCTGAGTTAGTTTACTTCTGTGGTCGAGGATTGCACTGGTCATTATGGAGAATAGGTCTCAGAATGTCCTGGAGAGCTGGTCTTAGTTATGGCAAATTTCTTCAACACATGGATGTCATTAAAATATTTAATTTCTCCATCATAAATGAAACTCAGTTTAGCTGTATACAGGATCCTGGGCTGAAAGTTATTTTGTTTTAAGAGATTAAATGTCGATGACCACCCTCTTCTTGCCTGACAGCTTTCGGCAAGTTATTCTAATATTCTTCCCCCCTTGTAGGTAACGGTTTTCTTACGTCTCACAGCTTTCAAGATTTTCTCTTTCATATTCACTTTAGTGAAGTTAATTATGATGTGTTTCGGGCATGTCTTACTCAGGTCGAGTTGTGCTGGAGTTCTGAAGCTATCCGAAATCTGAATTTTAGGATCTCTTTGCATATCTGGATAGTTTTCTTATATCTCACTTCTTTCAAGATTTTCTCTTTCATATTAACTTTAGTGAATTTAATTATGATGTGTCTGGGGGATGTCTTATTTGGTTTGAGTCGTGCTGGGGTTCTGAAGCTGTCTGCAATCTGAATTTCAGGATCTCTTGATATATCTGGAAAGTTCTCTTTCATAATTTCATAAAGAAGAGCCTCTGTGTTTTGCAAAGCAACTTCGTCACCTTAGGGATTCCTATTAGGTGAATATTAGTTTTCTTCGAATTATTCCAGAGCTCTGAGAGAATGATCCGTTTTTGCTTTCCATTTCTAATTCTCTTTTGACATTTGCACGTATTCAGAGGTTTTTGTCTTCTATGTCTGAGATCCTTTCTTCTGCCTCCTACACTCTGTTACCAAGAGATTCTACCATATTTTTCAGATCTTTGAGGGCTGTAATCTCTTGCCTTAATGTTTCAAAATCTTTGGTGATTTTTGTCTTTGAATTCATTGTAGTCTTGAGTGAACTTGTGGAATGCTCCTTGAAATTCTAGTTCTATCTTTGCCTCTATTCTATTAATCTTATTTGCAATCCAAATTCTGAATTCAATTTCTGACATCTCAGCCATCTGTTTATATAGGGGATCTTAAGTTTCATCTGCCACATCTTTTCTTGGGGGGGGGGTTGACCTACTCTGGTTATTCATATTATCAGCCACATCCTTTCTTGAGAGGGTTGATCTATTCTGGTTATTCATATTACCAGAGCTTTTCTGCTGATTCCGCCCCATGATTATTTTACCCCATTTGGCTTTTCCCCTTGAGGTTTGTCAATGACCTGTATGGTGTTATGGTCTGAGAGACTGGGGACCTTCTTGGTGTGGTGGGGCTAAGTGGCTCTGTCTTATTTTCAGCTGGTCTCTGTCCTACCCCAGTGATTTAGTTATTCTTGGTTGAAGTCTCTGCTGTGGAGAAATACCAGCAATTAAGTCACCCTGCCCCCACAAACAACAATTGTGCAAGGAAAATCAAACCTTCCCTCAACCATACACCCAGGGTGCCCCTTTGAATAGTCCCTGGGTGGTCTTCCTGGTTCAAGGGGTCCAAATCAGTTGTCCCAGTCAGCACCTGTTTCAGGTGGAAAAGTTCAAATCTCTCTGGCAGCTAGATAAGAGGGGTCTGCTGGCAGCTCGGATATAACTTGCTCTAGTGCTCCATGAGTAGGGTGATCAGACGTCCCGATTTTGGCAGGACAATCCCACTTTTCAACAATTTGTCCCATGTCCCGTGGTGTTTTTAAAAAGTCCCGATTTTTCGAAGGAATGCACGAATGTGCTGGAGAACAAGAAGGAAATATATGGTTTTCAGCCACCATATGGCTATTTTGCCAGAATATGAGTTTTATATTATTTTTGTTAATTTTATAATGTTAAACTGTAATAAATAATTGCTGAGAAGTGATTATCAAGAATTGCTTATCAAAGTTTGCCTTTTTGTCTGGCCCTGCCCTGCGCCATCTCCTGCCCCACGCCCCCGCTCCACCCCACTCCACCCTCGCGCCATGTTGTCTCGCCTTACAGATGTTAGAATCTGGTCACCCTGTCCATGAGGGCAAAGGGACCCACCCAGCAGTTGGGTTAGGCTGGGAAGGTTAATACCGCCTTCCCCACCTTGCACCCAGTCGCTTGTAATCCCCCAGGTCTGTGACCCTATTCACTCCAGTAGGCAACTGCTCCCAGGGTTTATGACTGTCAAAATCACCTGTGAATCTGAGTCTGGCAGGGGGGCCTTGCTTGTTTAAATTAGGCTGTGAATGTTCTCTTAATTCTAGCCCCTCACCTTCTGTCCTGGGTAGAATCCTCTGCAAGTCAGAGGGTGCTAGAGCTGATGAGGAACTCAACCCTGGGCATCAAACAACTAGAATTACACTCAGGTGTCAATCCCTGCCTCTGCCCGCCCACTGCCTTTGTCTCAGCATTCCCCTGAGGGTGAGGTGCTTGTTGGGAAATCTGAGTCCAATCCGGCAGGGGAAGAATTTAGGCTTTGAAAGTTCTTGCCGTTCCAGCCTCACACCTTCTGTCACATCTAAATTCTTATTTTTCCCCCCATCTAAATTCTTCTGCAAGTCAGAGGCTGCTAGAACTGGTGAAGAACTCAGCTCTGGGCTGCAAGCAATTAGAGTTTACACTCAGGTGTCCATTCCAGCCTCTGCCTGCCCACTGCCTTTGTCTCAGATATATTCCCCCGAGGGCTGGTGCTAATGGTCTCTTTACTTATGAAAGTTGCCAAGTCCGTTCGGCCTGTGGCTGCTGTCTGGAACCTCGGTTGCCCAGAGTGACGAGACTCGCCTATCTGGAATGGTGTCAGTTCGCAGCTCAGGATGCCACTGTTGGTATATGGCTTCCTCCAAGCCAACTTTCTTCTCCTCACTCCTGTGCCACAGTCAGCACAGAGCAGCACCAGCCCTTTCCCCCTCCACTTCTCTCAAGGAGATACCCAAGAATCTGGACTCCATAGGTAATAAACCTCCAGACCTCAAGGTGGGGGTGGGGAATCCTCAGAGTTCAATGTTGCAGGTGGGGAATATATACAGTTTTATACAGTTTTATACAGTTTTATAGTTTTATGCCTGGCAGGAGGGTGTCGTGGCATGCCAGCAGGGGTAGGACGTCCAGTTTTTAGGGGGTCTCTCCCATGGGATAGAGTGGGAAGATGTTTAAACTCTGTTCGCTTGTTTGTATGGAGTAAACTGGGAGCCCTTCTTGTGGGGGAGGGGACTCCTGTCCGCCTGGTGGTGGATTTTGCACCTTTTGATTGTATTTTTGTGGTGACAGCTTGCCTCAGGAAGGTTGAAGTGTGCTCTTCAATCTTCTCTCTTGGCTCCTCTCCAAACCATCAGCTCCCTTGCTAAACTTCTGTCCTTTAAGCCTCCTTCTGGATAGGAGCTTCTGTAAAAAGCTGGCTGCAGTCTGCCATCTTGGCTCCGCCCCCCAGTGTCTGTGTATTTCAGTTGATAAAATACATTCTTTTTTCAGGTTTTCCTGTTGAAAAAAAGATGTGATTCTGTGTGGCAGTTCTTTTCATAGTTTATATTAAGCAGTTCTGTAGAAGCAAAGACTTGCCATGCAGGAAAGTCAACATTTCTGTATGCTGAATTTTGACTTGGTTATCTTTATTCGTGCCTTTGATTTGAATATGGCTAGGTGTGTGCCAGAATAATTTTTTATTTTTTACTTTTTACACTAGGCTTGGTGCTGTACCCACCATTTAATGTACAACAGAGGGAATATAACAATATCATTATACCCAAAATAAACGTTACTGAATCAATTCTGAACGTGTATATTTTATCAAAATGGTTGTGATGAAGTCATGACAAAATGCACTATCCTCTTTTCTGGGTTGCTTGATGAGGTTTTATGTTTTCTGGTGGAATTGAGGGTCAAGGCTCCACGGGTCTAAGTCCTTGTCCAAGGTTACCAGCTATTGACAGGTGAGAATGTGATTGGGATGCATATATATTAAGGTGACCAGACCTCCCACTTTTGGCAGGACAGTCCCGATTTTTAACAGTTTGTCCTGCATCCCACGGCGTTAAAAAAGTCCCGATTTTTGGAAAGAATGCATGACAAGCTAGGGAACAGTGGGAGAATGGGAAGGGAATATACGGTTTTCAGCTGCTAAAAAGGTTAATGTAACTCCATTTCGAAATGAAGAGATTAATGTAACTCCATTTGGAAATGAAGAGGTTAATGTAACTTCATTTGGAAATGAAAAGGCTAATGTAAACTCCCTAACTCCCCTCCTGGGCAAAGTATCAGAAGGAGACTGGCTCCCTCCCTTGCTTCTAGGCAAGGACAATTAGCTCAGAAGGAGCCAAACTGTCTGGACAAACAAGTAGCCCTTTCCCCCCAAAGTAAGGTGACCAGACGTCCTGCTATTCCTGATTTTTGACAATTTGTCCTCCGTCCTGCATCATTTTAGAAAAGCCCCGATTTTTGGAAAGAATGCATGACAAGCTAGGGAACACAGGAGAACAGGAAGGGAATATAAGGTTTTCAGCTGCAATGTGGCTATTTCACCAGGATATGTGAATTTATTATTTTTGTTAATTTTATAATGTTAAACTTTAATAATAACAAATAATTGTTGAGAACTGCTTGTCAAAGTTTGCATTGTTGTCAGGCCCCGCCCCCACCCCCATTGTGTTCCCCTTTACCAATGTTAAAATCTGGTCACCTTAATATATATATTAGGATAAAGAGCATTATATCCTGCAAGAGAAAAAAAAAAAAAACAGCAAACATTTTCCAAGAACATAGTCTTTTCACCAGGTGAGTATCTTATTTAAGTGGTAAACTCTGGATGAACACCACTCAGAAAATGCCATAACAAATGACAGCACTCACTGAAGTTAGCATTCAGATAAGATATGGTTGTAATGTGAAAGCATAGGGTAGGGAGGCAGAAAAAATTGTAATCAAATCCCAACTGCACACTAATGTTTGGTTTAGTCTTAAATAATTGGCATAATTCCAAGATGTTGTGCGAATTAAAGGAGATGAAGTGTTTATCATAAGGTGTGGCACATACGTTGTCTTGAACCAATAGTGGATAATTTAAACATTTCTCTTTCCTTCTGACTCTCCAGAATGTTATGCATTAACTGCCCTGATCATAGATCTAAATTTCTATTGAAAAATAAAGTTTTGTGGTTGTTTCTATTTCTTTTTTGTTGGGAGTTGAAGTTCATAGCAGTTAGCAAATAACATTTCTGCAACAGTAGTGAAATAATTGTTGCAAATCCAGATGTTGGAATGCCATGCCCTTGAAAATGATTTTACCCTTCTTGCAAAAAAGCAAACAAACAAACAAAAAAAACCCTGGTATTCTTTTCTAGTTATTCTAATAGCTGAATATTAATATTATATTATGTGAATTTCTACAAATACAATTCCATTGATATTTTGACTAGGGATTGTACCCAATCTATAGGTTACCACCCTTGTGTTGTGGAAATAAGGTTTTGCCTGCCTTCATCCCACACCATAATTCCCTTACCATGTTAGCATGTCTTTTCTTTTCCCTTTCCTCTTGATAGGTCCTTGCAAAGACATTGAGATTACCGGGGCATATTTGGTTGTGGGACTGAATTATTCCACAAAATGACTCATGTGAGACATAGGGACCCTGCCTGATGATTATGAGTGTGCTATGTTGGGAGCCTGGGAAATTCATAATTCAAGGGGGGCATTGTGATCACTGTTACTACCCCAGGCATCATTTCCATTATCCCCAGCCCTGCAAGACTGCTTATTTGCTCTTTAAAACTTCTTTCAAAATACTCAATGTTTATCAATTGTTTTCACTTAATGAATTGTAAATATATTTTCTCTTCCTAATAGTTTAAGGACACTTTTTTTCCCAGATTACTTTATTATAAAAATACAGAATGTAATACATATAACATACAAAACATATGTTAGTCCACTGTTTCTGTTACTGGTGAGACTTTCAAATCAATAATAGATGGTTATCATTTTTAAAACTAGGTCCTAGTATGAATGTCATCATGTCTCCCATTATGTTTAACGTGTAAGTCTTGCTAGCACAGATTAAAGCTATAGATATTTTAAATAGTTACCATTTATTCTATCCTTTTGTAAAATTCATTTATAACAAGATATTTTCTGTTGTTTCTAATGTTTTCCAAGACATTTTACGTTGTTTCCAATGCTTTCCTATTTTTTGCAAGCCAAGATAATTGTGTCCTCTCTTTTCCAAATGCTATAGAACTTACTTCTTTTTAATATTTCTTCAGTGAAGAGAATTTCTAAAGCAATATTAAACAATAGTGAGAAAAGGAATACAATGGTCTTCATCTTAATTTTAATGGAATTCCCTTTGGTAGCATAAAATTATTCTGTCTTTTTATAGTGGAAAAATTCATTCTCAGTATAGCTTATTGCTATATACTTTTGACATATATTTTTAAAAATGAGAATAGGTGTTTAATTGCTATTCAATATCTCTGAAAAATCTATTTAGTGTATCAAATGATTTATATCTTTACAATTTAGTCTGCAAATCCAGTTGCAAATATTTAAATTTATTCATGTCACCTTTTATCCCACTCCATTTAATAATTTTCTTTATATAGGACTCACATATTTCTCTTTTCTAAATATTATGATTCTATTGTTAATGTCAACAACTCTTTTTGTGGTATATTAGGAAATACCAGTTTGGGAGAATTTTTTGTGCATATAGAAAATTTACTCAACAAGATTTCTAAGAGATTTATTTTCACCATCAACGCTCTTTCTTTTTCTAGATGTACAATCAAATTGCTTATAAATAATAATTTTTTTATTAAACTAGTGTCATGATGGTTAACGTGTAGTTTAATTAGTGGGAACCCTTTACAGGCTCTTTACTGTTCTTCCCACCTCAAGTGTTCTTTGTTTATTTTTTTACTTTTAACATTCATATTTTTAAGTCAGTAATCAGAAAAATGAACTCAAATGCCTAAAGCAAAAATGATGTATTGTATATTTGATAATATAAAATATGCAAATATTCACCTACCGTATAGAGACAGAAAACGACTGAATAATACCTGTGAAAATGTTACAAGTGCTTGCATGCCTTTAGATAATTTTCTTAATATATGACAAGAGTTAAATAAATGGATATTATTTTGAGCCACTAATCTCACATGTTTTGCAGCAATACTGAGAGTGAATGAAATGAAGTTTTTAGTTTTACTCACAAGAAAATGAGAAAAATTACACCTGACAGAGAAGAAATTCTGGTGATGGTAGTTTGAAGAGGCTAAGCCCTTCTGCCAAATGCAAGAATACAACTGGACAAAAATTGTTGTCAAAACCAACCATTTTGGGTCTCTGAGAAATATACCAAAGGTCAACAACTTGTTAAGAATGTTTAATCCTGAAAAACTGCTAGATCTATGTAAGAGTAAAGGTCTGTGGCCTTCTGACATACAGCTTCTCTCATCCAGCCCACCCTCTATTGTCCCTCAGCACTGAATGTGAGAAAGATAATTTTACCAGTATGAGTTGGCCAAAATTATTTAGCAACTTTTGGCCCAGAGTTGGTGAACTCAATTTGGGTTATATGGTGAAAATCTGGGTCATTGGTGGTTAAGAGTTATAAATTCATTAGCAAACAAATGGAAAAATCAATCCATTTGGTAGCCTAAGTTTGAGGTTCCAAATGGGGCAAGCAGCAGACGAACAGGAATTTAATGAAGAGATTTTAAAAATGTGAGCACCATAATGGGGCATCATATACCCTGGATGACTGGAAAAATGTGTATATATATATGAGAGAGACTAAGAAAAAAGGAAAAGTGAAGAGAGTCTTGAGAAAAGCCTGACACTTTATTGTTCTTTCCAACTCACACACAGATTGATCAGCCGAAAGGTATTGCTTACCATGGAATGACAAATTATGATGTTAAATTCAGGTAAGTTTCCAGAACAAAATCATAAAATTAAAACAGAGTCTAGAAGCACTACATTATCTAAAATGGGTAGTTTACAATGAAAGCTCATGAGACAACCAAAACAAGAAAAGAAATAAACAACTTAAAAAAACCAAAAAATACAAATTTCCTCTGAGTAGACCCAAATGTTGTATTTAGTAAAGCATTTAAAGCAGCTGCCATATTATATATTGACAGAACTTCAAAAAATTATATCAAAATAGTAAAGGAACATATGATTATTGTAATCAGCTAGGTTTTATTCTAGGAATTAAGGGGCATTTTACCAATTAAAACTCAGAGATTTAATTTATTGTATAGCAAACTTTAAAAATATATATATCATTTGATCATCTCCACAGATGCAAAAACTGCATTTAGAAACCCCTACATCCATTCTTGATAAAGAATCAGAAAACTAGAAATGGAACTTTCTCAACATGATAAAGGGTATGTATAAAAAACTTACAGCTAACATCATATTTAATGGTGAAAAACTGAATAACCTCTACTCCCCCACACACATAAGATAAAGAAAACAACATATAACTACTCATATGTTTACTCATGTAACTACTATTCCACATTGTACTGGTGATTCTAGGCAGTGAAATCAGGCAAGAAAAAGAAATGTAAGGCACACGGATTGGAAGGGAAGAAGTAAAACTGTCATTATTTATAGATGACATGATTACATAGAAAATTTGATGCGATCCCAAAACACTACTGAAACTAATAAGTGGATTTATCCAGGTAGGAAGCTATAAAATCAAGATATAAAAGTCACTTGTATTACTATATACTGGCAATAAAACACTGGACATTGAAAAAATACTATTTATAAGAGCATAAAAATGTAAAGTACATATGAATAAACCTGACAAAACACATGAATGATCTGTAAACAGAGAATTAAAAAATGGTTTTGGGAAAAATTAATGAAGACTGAAAGAAATGAAGAAGGCTGCCTTGTTCATTGATTTGAGACTTGAGATGTCATTTATTTCCAAACTGATTTATAGATTCAATTCAACATCAATCATTATCACAGCAGGCTTTTTGGGGTAGATGTTGATAAGACAATACTATAATTCATATGAAAATGCAAAGTACCTAGAATAGTCAAAATAACTCTGAAAAAGAAGAAGAAAATTATAGAACTACTACCTCTTGATTTCAAATGTTTTTACAAAGCTACATCAATCAAGACACTATGGTAGTGATGTAAAAGTAGATAAACTTGATCCTGCAATCCTATTACTAAGTATTTATCCAAAGGAAGAAAAGAAATTTTATCATAAAGACTCTGGCACTTGAATGTTTATAGCAGGACAATTCACAATTACAAAGATGTGGAAACAACTCACATATCCATCAATCCATGAGTGGACAAATAAATTGTGGTATATGTATACCATGAAATACTATTCAACCATAAAATAGAGATCTAATATCTTTTGCAACAACCTAGATGGAATTGGAAATCATTTTCCTGAGTGAAATATTACAATAATGGAAAAAAAATCATATGAACTCAGTACTAAATTGGAATTAAAAATTAACACCTACATGGACATATGAGAGCATAACTGAATGAAATTCAAATGGGGGGAAGGTGATGGATAAAATCCCATCCAATGGGTACATTGCACAGGTATACTGCACACTTGCTGGGTGAAGAACATACCTATAACTCTGACTTTAACCTTAACATAAGCAAACTATGTAACTAAATTGTATATACCCCCTTAATGATCTGAAATTAAAAAATTTCAGAGAATTCTAACTCTGAAAAAAGTGGACAGAGTCTAGAAATAAGCCCATACACAAATGGACAACTGATTATTTGCCAAGCTGCCAAAAGCAATGCAGTTGAGAAAGGATAGACTTGTTAAACAAACAATTGAGTATGCATATGCAAAACTTGAACTTGTAGCCATACATCAGACCATGAAAATCAGCTCAAAATAGATTGTAGATATAACTCTAAAACTTAAAATTATAAAACTTCCAGAAGAAATAATGGGAGAACATTTTTGTGACCTTGGGCTATGCAAAGATATATTACACAGGACACCAAAAGCACAGCCCACAACATAAACAATAGTTAAGCTTGACTTCCTCAAAATTAAAAACTGCTATTCAAAACACAATGATAACAGAATGAAAAGAAAAAGCCACAGATTGGGAGAAAATCTTTTCAAAGCATTTATCTTATAAAGTCCTTATATCTTAAACATTTAAAGAGTCTCAAAACTCAACAATAAAACAAATAACACCCATGTCTCTTGCACCGTCTTCTCTTGAGGGGCCAAGCTCCTGTCCTCATCTCTCCTGGCCTGAACATGAAGCAGTACCACCTGTCTGGGCCTGGTTCAGGGGAGGGGACAGAGGGTGGTGGTGGGGGAGGACGAGCACCAGGGCTCAGTCAGACATGGGCAAGAAGTGCAAGTTGAACAAACTAACTACTGTACAAAGAGTATGTAGAAAATCTTTTGAAACTGGTCCTCAAAATGGAAGGGAATGAGGCCACCAAGCTCACCATGGGCAGCTCAGGGTGTGACTCCAGACTTTCAGAAGACAAAAATGATCATGACAATCACAAGGACAGAAAGCAGAAAACTAAAGAAAGGAGAGAAGCAGTTTCCACAGGAAGAAAAGGGAGATGAGTAAAGGAGGATAAAAAAGAAGTGAGACTGAGACTGTGTGCATAATAAGGGAGGAAAAGGCCTCCAGTGTCATGCCCCTATAAGATTAGACTTGTCTCCTGAGAAGCCTCTCAGAAGCTCTTTAGTCAAACAAGAAGTAGAACAGATACCCTTTCAAAAATCTTTGAATCAATTAATGAGACAATTGCGGAGAAAAGACCCACTTTCTTTTCATTTCCTGTGACCGATTTCATTGCTTCTGGCTACGCCATGATTATTAAATGCCCAATGGATTTTAGAACTATGAAAGAAAAGATTAAAACAATAACTACAGTCCATAGAAGAACTAAAGGACAACTTCAAACTAATGTGTACTAATGCAATGAGTTACAACAAACCAGAGACCACTTGTTATAAGACCACAAAGAAGCTGTTGCACTCAAGGATGAAAATTCTTAGCCAGAAAAGAATTTAAAGCCTGAAACAGAGCATGTGCTTCATGGCAGACTTGGAAGATACTCAAAAGCAGAAAGATCAGACACCTGCCAGGGTGGGGAGGATGGTGGCCACTGGTAAACAGAAAGAGGGAAGATGCTAGGGAAGCTGAAGCACACACTTTCAAAAGTCCCAATAAGGAAAATAAAAAGAAAGACAAAGATATTCCTTGAAGACAAGTAATTTAGAAAGAGCAGGAACAGACCGACTGCATGGTTAAGGAATCTGGGGTAAAACTGCCCCAGAGACTTGTTAAAAATCAGTGTGAATTTAAAAGAAGAAAACCAGATTGAACTACAACACTGGGACTTCTCCATCCTGTGGATCTCATCATAGGAGAACCAGGAC
>CAUYQV010047925.1:0-23222 GCA_963574575.1 Galagoides demidoff
ACCCCTGGGTAGAGTGCTATGGCATCACAGCTCACAGCAACCTCCAACTCCTGGGCTCAAGCGAGTCTCCTGCCTCAGCCTCCCAAGTAGCTGGGACCACAGGCACTCACCACAACGCCTGGCTATTTTTTGGTTGCAGCCGTCATTGTTGTTTGGCAGGCCCAAGCTGGATTCGAGCCTGCCACCTTAAGTGTATGTGGCTGGCGCCTTAGCCGATTGAGCCACAGGCGCCGAGCTAATTGTGGTACTTCTGACATTCTACCTGCTCCCCTTTTTCCTTCCAAGGCAGGCGGGGGCCCTGGAGCGTCCAGTCCTCATTCACCGAGCAATACTTGGTTCTGTGGAAAGGCTGTTGGGAGTGTTGGCAGAAAGCTGTGGAGGGAAATGGTGAGACTTCTGACCCTGGATTTCTGTTCTGGCTCTCAAACTGGATCATTAGTGCTCTAGATCCTGTTCCCCTTCACATGCCAGCTTCTCTTTCCTTCTCAAATCTGCTCCCTGGGCAGTGCCTGTGGCTCAGTGGGTAGGGCGCCGGCCCCATGTGCCAAGGGTGGCAGGTTCAAACCCAGGCGTTATGGTGGGCACCTGTGGTCCTCCCAGCTATCCAGGAGGCTAAGGTAAGAGAATTGCCTAAGCCCAGGAGTTGGAGGTTGCTGTGAGCTGTGTGATGCCATGGCAGTCTATTGAGGGCGATAGAGTGAGACTCTGTCTCTACAAAAAAAAAAAAAAATCCACTCCCTGCAACCACACTTGTGGCTATAGCCAGAATGAATAATTTGCCTTCATTTGTTCTCTCTCAACCAGGCCACTGTGGCTGTCCCCATTCCAGGTTGTGGTCATCCCTGTGGGGACCGAGCAAGAAGAATATGCCAGAGAGGTGAGGAGTTGGGAGCAAAAAAAGAGAGCAGGACCAGTAGGGAGTCTGGTTCCCACATTGGGTAGGAAGAGGCCGTCCAGGGTGGTGGCAAGAGTGTAGCACTTGGAGCCACAGGACTGGGCAACTGTCCTATGTGCTGACAATCCTACATCTAAAAACAGACTAATGGCTCGGTGCCCATAGCACAGTGGTTATGGTGCTGACCATATGCACCGAGGCTGGTGGGTTTGAATCCAGCCCGGGTCAGCTAAACAACAATGACAACTGCAGCAAAAAAATTGCCAGGCATTGTGGTGGGCGCCTGTGGTCCCAGCTACTTGGGAAGCTAAGGCAAGAGAATCACTTAAACCCAAGAGTTTGAGGTTGCTGTGAGCTATGATGCCATGGCACTGTACTGAGGGTGACTTAGTGAGACCCTGTCCCCCCAAAAAAATAAAAATAAAAACTGAGGGCAGTGCCTCTGGCTCAGGGGTTAGAGTGCTGGCCCCATACACTGAGGGTGGAGGGTTTGAACCCAGCTCTAGCCAAACGCAACAAAAAATAGCTAGGCGTTGTGGCGGGCGCCTGTAGTCCCAACTACTCAGGAGGCTGAGGAAAGAGAATCGCCTAAGCCCGGGAATTGGAGGTTGCTGTGCGCTGTGATGCCACGGCACTCTACCCAGGGTGACAGCTTGAGGCTCTGTCTCAAAAAAAATAAAATAAAATAAAAAATAAATACTGCAACAGAGCACTTCCATCAAAGTGGGCTTGGTGAAATGTCAGCTTCATTTTCCTTCCTAGAGAGAACTGGCAGGGCAGTTCCAGAGTTGAGTAGCTGGTTAGGTAGAGTGGTGGCTGGAAGCAGGCAAAGTTCAAGGAGTAAGTAGCTGAGGGCTCATCTCCAGTAAGAAGCAGACAGAAAAGTTGTGGGCTGGGCGGCGCCTGTGGCTCAAGGAATAGGGTGCCAGTCCCATATGACAGAGGTGGTGGGTTCAAACCCAGTGCTGTCCAAAAAAAAAAAAAAGAAAAGTTGTGGGCTTAGGGATGGGGAGGAGGCCTCAGTGCAGAGAGGAGATCCAGTGGTTTGTCAGAACTAGACGGCACTGATGAAGGAGCAATAAATGGGGACTGAGGAAGAGTGCCACCAGACTTCTCTAGCTCCTCAGCCTTCCACTAGATTAACTTCAGTCACCAACCCTCTGTTCCAGGCACAACAGATCCTACAGTCTGCTGGACTGGTCAGTGACCTGGATGCTGACTCTGGGCTGACCCTCAGCAGAAGAGTCCGCCGGACCCAGCTTGCCCACTACAATTTTCAGTTTGGTAAGCAAATAGGTCAGCAGCCTAGGGCCCCAGAGCCTATGTTCTCCCACCTGTCCTCTAGATTCTTTCTGTTAAGTCTCCTAAGGTTGGGTATCTGCATATTTGGGTTAATCAGGGCTCATTACCTGAGCTTGGTAGGAGCCAGGATTCAGGACACCTGACTCATGGAGAGCCCTATAGTTCCTTCATGCTGCCCCACCTTTCTCTCAACCACTTCTGACCCTTAGGGTAGTTTTCCTCTTATTAACCCCACTCTAGCTCTTAGTGTCTGTTAGGGTAATTAACCAAGGAAACATCAAGAGAAAGGGACAGGAAGGGTTAATAAGGCATTAATTAATTAACCTTGTTTACTCTAGACCTAGATGGAATCAGCACTAAGGGTTTCAATGGAGTCAGACCTCGGGGATGAGGAAAAAGGCCTTAAGAACAACAGCCTGGCACTGCCATGCTCCTGTTTCTTTTTATTTTCTGGGGTTCAGAGCTCTAACCTAAAGGCAAGGAACAGAAACCCCTTAGCCAAATTACCTGATTCTCCAGTTTTACACACCCCATTTGCCCTGGGAGCACTTGGAGCAGGTTGTGCCACAGTCCCATACACACATGCTTATCCGTGTTTGTTCCACCCCTGCCCTCTTCCCCTTCCTCTGATCATCACTCAGGCACGCAAATGCACACATGCTCTGTGTCTGGTTCTCCATCTGTTTGTCTTTCTTTGCCTGACTCTAGTGTCTCTGACCCTGGGCTCCTGACCAAAAGTAAGAGGACATGCAGGGATTGGAACATTTTCTCATCTCCTCAGGGTGACAGCTAAATATTTCCTTTCTTTGAACCATATCTGGGCTATGTTCCCACCCTTCCTAAAGATTTAGGTCTCTTAAGTTTCTGCATAAAAAAAGGAAGTATCCCATGTGGATGAATTTGCCCTGAAATTCCTAAACTTCCCTTCCTTTTCCTGCAGTGGTTGGCCAAAAAGAGCAAAGTAAGAGAACTGTGAATATTCGGACCCGAGATAACCGTCGCCATGGAGAGTGGGGCTTGACTGCAGCTGTGCAGCGCCTGGTAGAACTTCAGAACAGCAGGGCCCCAAATGCTGAAGAAGTTTTCTGAGCCTTTGTACGTAGATGAGACAAAGACCAACCTGCAAGAGCCAGTAGCTTCCAGTGACATGGGAGGCCCCAACATAACTGGCCGTCTGGAGTCCCTGAGGACCCTCAGAACTCAGTGGAGGCATGTGTCTGCTGGCCTAGGGGATCCCACAGAGGAAAGGAGGCTCTGGCTATTTGGATGTAAGGAGAGTGAAACTAAAAAAATAAACTTAAAGCTCTTGGGTATGTGTCTTCATCTCTGACTTCTGAGAAGAGGAAATAAAAGGAAGTTCTCCCTCTTACTTTTGTCCCAGAAAGTTGGAGAAATTTAAAAAGGACTGTACCCCACTTCCCAATTTAGTAGGTTGTCATACCCCTTTTCCACAGAAAGCAGAGTGCAGACAGAGAAATTGAGGCACAGACTAAGGGCTCAGACATCTCTTCCTCCATGATTCTCTGAATCAGTTTCTCTTGGGGTCATAGGAATGCTCCCCTCCCATCACCCCCATTCTTCTCAGTCCTCTCAGGAGGCTTCAGGGTGACTTGGGAGGAGTGGCTGACTGGGAGGAGCAGCTGGGACTGAGTCATGGCAGGAAACTGAGGAGGGCGGGAGATAAACCATATAAGAAGGAGAAGGAGCTGGCCTGAGGTTCACAGCAGCAGTAACAACAACCAGAGAAGCAGATTCCCAGCAGCTCGGCCCTTCCAGTCCAGATCTGCCAGAGAACCCACCTGTGAGGTGGCCAGTGACCAGACTTTACCCCAGGATGGGGACTATGTCCAGAGCAGCTTGGGTCTTGGCCTGTTTGGCTGTGGCTTCTGTTGCCTCCGAGGGTGGTGAGTAGTCAGGGGGTCAGCACTTGGGAAGGTGTCCCAGTCAGCACAGGTGGAGTCTGGGTCTAGGCATCCCAGACAGCTCATCTCCAGCAACCCTTCTCCACTTGGCCTCCCTCTACTGGGCAGGCCTGCAAGGAGCCTGGGACACTGGAGCCCTTAGCCAGGGAAGTGGGGGCAGGGGCTCCTAAAAGCTGCTGCCAAGAAACATCAAATCAGAGTCAAGTTGACAACTGTGGGGGTGGGTGGATTCAGAGGAAGGGACCTCTGCCAAAGAGGATGCCATCAGGTAGGATGTATGTGGTGGGAAAAGGGCCCCTCAGGCTGCTCAAACCTGACTGGCAGACTTGGGAGCCTTGACTAAATCCTGTCTGGTGACAGGAGGGTGGAGGGGCATCCGTCCACAGACCCACCTTCTACCTACCACATACGCTGTTATCTAATTTTTTTCTAGCTTCCTTTTTTAAAAATGTATTTATTTTTATTATTAAGTCATATACACATAGATGATATGCTATTTCTTTTTCATTTTGTTTTCTTCCTTGTTTCGCCTTTGCTCACAGAGCCACTGATCTTTATCTGCTTTGATGCCTAAACAAAACAAAGAACTCCTGAGAAAAATTTTGAGAGAATGTCAATAGGTCTAGTTTGTATCTCTGTGAAGCCTTTGTTCCTGTCTTTTGTGCCTGCAGATCCACTACAAGTAACTCCCTTCCGGGCGGCACCTGTGGCTCAAAGGAGTAGGGCACCAGCCCCATATGCCAGAGGTGGTGGGTTCAAAACCCAGCCCCGGCCAAAAACTGCAAAAAAGAAAAAAAAAAAAAAAGTAACTCCCTTCCCTGTGCCTGTCACAGTCCCTCAGGTCCTAAATTGAGACCTAAACTAAGGCGGTTAAGTTTGAGACTAACTGAAGGAGAGACACTTCAACTTCTAGATGAACTTCTTGTCAGAAAGATGTCCAAAAACATTTCTAGGGCCCAGGGTGGCATGTGTGGCTCAAAGGAGTAGAGCACCGGCCCCATATACCAGAGGTGGCAGGTTCAAACCGGGCTCCGGCCAAAAACTGCAAAAAAAAAAAAAAAAAAAAAAAACATTTCTAGAGCCCGGAGGAGGAGGTGGGCAGGTGAGGTTCCAACCAGCTCAAGTCCAGACATTTTCCTCTGAAAGCCAGAGAAACCTCACTGCAGAGGCTAATGAGGAAAACCACCCAAAATTCCCAGGGAAAAGACACTAGCAGAGGACATTAGGGCCTCCCTCCTCAATAATTCCCTTTAGGCCCAGCCTCTGAACCAGGTAGAGGCAGAGCTACAGAATATCACAGGCTTTGTCAGAACCTAGGAGGGTTTGGGGGTGGGGGCCACAAGACAGGTCCACATGAAGGATTCTCATGTCTCAGTTGTTTGTCCTACACTCTTAGCCTCCCCAGCCCTTGCTTAGGGTCAAGAAAGGGACCCCCATAATTGTCCCTGACTTGCCCTTCCTCCCTCCAGGCCTCAAGGCTCCAGGACAGAGGGAGCTGAGGCCAGAGCACTTTATGCAGCACTTTCATGAAGGTAAATTTAGGGCCAGGCGCGGTGGCATACACCTGTAGTCCCAGCTATTCAAGAGGCTGAGGCAACACTTGAGCCCAAGAGTTTGAGGTTGCTGGGAGCTAAAATGACTCCATGGCACTCTACTGCAGGCAACAAAGCGTTTGTGGGAGCAGGATAGGATTGGGAGTCCAGAAGGAGCTGTGGGCTCTGACTATCTCTCCTCTTACCTCTAGTTGGCTATGCAGCACCCCCCTCTCCACCCCTAAGCCAAAGCCTCCCCATGGATCACCCTGATGCCTCTCAGCATGGCCCTCTCTTGGAGGGACAGAGTGAAGGTAAGACCACCACACATCCTTCTCAGTTACCATCCAGGTTTCTGATCCAGCTTCTCTCCCGCTCTTCAGAGAGGAGGGAAGAGGACTCGCCCCTCTCCTGGCCCTGGCTAGGAGAAAGGGTGGGCTCCTTACACATTCCCCCCTTCTGTAGTGCAGCCCCTTCCCCCTCAGGAAGCCATCCCTGTCCAAGAGGAAGAGGTGCCCCCTCCCCAAGTCCCTTTAGAAAAGACAGGTGAGCGCTTGCCTATTCCCTTGCCTCCATTCCACTGTGAGTCTTGCTGACACCGGTCTGATCCATGCTCCCTTGTGCCCTCACCTCTACCTTATAGCAGACCTTCCTCACCCTCAGGAAGCCATTCCTGCCCAAGAAGAAAACCTGCCCCCTCCTCAACTCTCTATTGAACAGAAAGAAGGTAAGCAACCCTATCTCCTCTTTACCTACCCCCATAAACCCCACAGCCTTCCCCCAAAGCTTTGGAGCTAGGCAAGATGATGGGCTTTGTCACCTACTAGTTGTGTAACATTGAGGAAATTACCCACTCTGAGTCTTAGTTTCTTCATCTGTAAAACTGAGGGAAATACCTATTTTATAAAGTTATGTGCATAGATGACATAAAATGACATTTATTTTCACTCTCCTCTCTCCTGAGTTCACCTTCCACATGGAAACTAGCCAAGTCCCTCTCTTTTGAAGATGCCCATCTTGCTCGGCCCCTGTGGCTCAATTGGCTAAGGCACCAGCCACCTACACCTAAGGTGGCGGGTTCGAATCCCCAGCCCGGCCCGCCAAACAACAATGATGGCTGCAACCAAAAAATGGCCGGGCGTTGTGGCGGGCGCCTGTGGTCCCAGCTACTTGGGAGGCTGAGGAAGGAGACTCGCTTGAGCCCAGGAGTTGGAGGTTGCTATGAGCTGTGATGCCATGGCACTCTACCCAGGAGGATAGCTTGAGGCTCCGTCTCAAAAAAAAAAAAAAAAAAAAAGTTCCTGTAACTATTTGAAATTAGAATTCACGAAAGTTCATAACAAAGAGGATCAACAGAAATTAAAGCAGACACAAAATGAGAAAGAACCAATCCTGGAATTTGGCCAGACTGACAAAAACTTCAGTGATAATTCTAGAGAATCTACCACTAAAATTAAGACTTTTTGGTTCCAGAAGTACATAATTCCTCTAACAATCACAATAATTTAGAGAAGATTAGGAATAAATAATGTTACTTTTACAGAGATAAAAGTTATGAATATGCTGGGCTTTTATTCATCCCTTTTAATCCAAATTAAACTCTAGTAAGGTGAAAAATGTGGTTGGAATAAGACTGCAACACATAAAATAAAACTATAATAGGTGTTATGGAATATTTTCCTTAATATGATAATTATTTACAATTATATTTTTTTAAATAAGCCTTACTTAGGTCTTCTAAAGATGTGTCCATACTGTGAGCAGGCAAGCCCAACTGTGGGTGTATATACGATAGGCATTAGACTTTCGATATCATCTTGCAGTATTCTATAAAACAATTTCTCATTTCTTTCTTGTATTCCCATTATATAGATGTATCTGTAATCAAGCAAAGTAAATAGCATCTAAGTCAGTTTGTATTACATTCAAAGTTTTGGTTTTTGAAAATTAAACCTAAATGTCTAAATTTGAAATTGAGCACCTCCTCCCCAAATACCCCAAAGAAAACCAAAACTCTAAATTATACCTCTTAACACCCAGGACTGAGGATTAACAAAAATATGAGGGAAGTTAACTAGTCGATGATGACAATGATGATAAAAATAACAGCACACTGGCAGAGCTCATAGCTCAGTGGTTAGGGCGCCGGCCACATACCCGAGGCTGGTGGATTCGAACCCAGCCTGGGCCAGCTAAAACAACAATGATAACGGCAACAACAACAACAACAAAATAGCTGAGCATTGTGGCAGGCTCCTGTAATCCCAGCTACCTGGGAGGCCGAGGCAAGAGAATCACATAAGCCCAAGAGTTAGAGGTTGCTGTGAGCTGTGACTCATATCACTGTGACCCATATCACTCTACTGAGGGTGACAAAGTGAGACTCTGTCAAAAAAAAAGAAAAGAAAAGAACAACACAATAGCTAAAGTTTATGGAGCCCTTACCATGAGTCAGGCTCTGTACAAGGCAATGGAAACCTAAAGATGACCTTAAGGAAATGATCTTTAAGGAGACTGACATGTCAATAAGGAAGCAAAAGAATGTAGCATTCATTCAAATGTTTACTCAACACCATATGCAAGCACCCTTCTGAGCTCCAAGGTTGTAAGAAGTGACCCCTTGCCCTTAAGGAACTTAGAACCCTTAGAAGCATTACAAGATCTTCATAAGTTGGGCACCTGTAGCTCAAGTGGCTAAGGCACCAGCCATATACACTGGAGCAAGTGGGTTTGAATCCAGCCCAAGCCCGCCAAACAACAATGACAACTCCAACTTAAAAACAGCTAGGCCTTGTGGCAGATGCCTATAGTCCCCAGCTACTTGGGAGGGTGAGGCAAGAGAATCACTTAAGCCCAAGAGTTTGAGGTTGCTGTGAGCCGTGATGACACAGCACTCTACACAGAGGGACAACTTGAGACTCTGTCTCAAAAAAAAAAAAAATCTGCATAGACCACAGGGGCAGCACAAAGGAGGCAATGGGTAATTTGTATAAATAAATACACAAGCAGCCACCTTTTTAAGTTTAAAGAACAGGAAGATATTGGCTTGGAAACCAGTAATCATCTTGAATGAAACACGTCTAAAACAGACTCATTATCTTTTCACTAAACTCACTTCTCCTGCTATCATCCCACCAAGTGGGAAACCTAGAGTGCATTCTTGGTTTCTATTTCTCCCACCCTCCCTTCACCAATTCCATAAATCACTAAGTTCTACATAGTCTACCTGGTAACTATCTTTTTAAAATGCTAAGACAGCTCTGAGAAAGAGACAGGAAAGAACAGGTGACCTATCTGCCACATGACAGAGGAAAGATGTCATCACTCTACCTTCATTCTAGTCTAGTCACTCTGTGTGCTTTGTAAGAATGCGTAGCACCCCCCTCAGGATCATTATAGATCAGAAATGGTAAATGTCCTTATCCTACTCTCAAATCACAACCCTGTACCATTTTATATGATGCTCTCACTTCATTATTCCAGGAATCTCTAGGCCCTTGATTCTTTCATTTTTTTCTCCATTCCATTAGCTCCCTTTGGGATCCTCTTTGTTCTCTCCTGGATTGCATAATCAAATCTCTCCCTCTGAACAAATCTCTCTCTGTTGTTAACACTATCTTTATTGACTATACTACCCATCCAGTGTCCACCAGGAGACAGTGAATTCTCTGAAAGGAAGGGATGTGTTTTTTCACCTTTGGAGTTACAAAGTTTAGAACAATGCCTAACATATAACAGCCCTGATTGAATATTAGCTGGATTAATTAATGCAGCACCTTTGCTAGCCCAGCAAACTCTAAACCTGAATCAAGGTTAGACTTCATCTTTTCCGTGGAAAAGTAACACTGCTGTTCAGAATGGTACTAATATGAACAAGATTACATTGGCAGGCTGTGACTACCTATTCTCACTCCTTCCACCTGCCCTTGTTCAGCTTTTCCTCATAGCTACACAACTCTTCCAAACATTTATCACTCTCCTTCTCTAACCTATTCAACCTTGGCCCTTCTAAATCTTAGCTTTGACCTTCATATTCTACATCATAAAGAAAATTAAGGTCAAAAAAGTATGATGAGATCTCATTACCTCTGTTCCAACACCTCCATACTTATCCTAATACCTGTATGTATCTTTACTCCTGCTTTGGAGAATGAATGGTTCAACTTTCCCCCAGCCTGAAATATACTTGGGCCCAAGTCCTCCTTTACTTACTTACTGGTCAATGCCATCCTGTCCCCTCTTGCCTGAGCTTCCTGAGAATGGTTTACATTTCCTCCGCTCTCATTCTTTTTTCAGTCTATTGTAGTCTCCATTTTGTCACATCAAATCAAGAAACCTCTCTTGCCAGTTACCAATAATCCCCTACCCTTAACAAAGTCAGTGGATAGTTTTGTCCTATGTGCAGACTGATCACTCTACCCAGAATACCTTGTCCTTCTTCCTCATTAGTGTAAGGTGACCAGACATCCCGCTTCTGGCCGGACAGTCCCAATTTTTAACAATTTGTCCTGTGTCCCACAGCGTTTTAAAAAAAATCCCAATTTTTAGAAAGAATGTACGACAAGCTAGGGAATGGCAGGAGAACGGGAAGAAAATATACAGTTTTCGGCTGCCATGTGGCTATTTCACCAGGCTATGATTATAATGTTAAACTTTAATAATAACAAATAATTGTTGAGAACTGATTATTGAGAATTGCTTATCAAAGTTTGCATTGTTGATCAGTTGTTAGAATTCGACGAGAAATATGCCAAAGAATAAAATAACATTATACATAATTTTTTAATGTATTGTTTTGTAAATTGTACTTACGTTGAAATTTAAAAAATATATTACAATACTATTTTTGCATTCTATGAAAATTTTTGTTGCTTCATGTAGATCTGTAGATCAAATTTTTAATTAAGAACCCCCCCCCCAGTCAATGGTGTCCCACTTTACCAATGTTAAAATCTGGTTACCTTACGTTAGTGTGCTGCCTACATATTGTTTAAAATTCAGCTCAGCAGGCACACTGACAGGTGCCTGTAACCCCAACTACTGGAAAGGCTATGGTAGGAAGATCGCTTGAGGCCAGGAGTTCTAGGCTGCAGTGCGCTATAACTGAGCCTGTGAAAAACCACTGTACTGATTCTAGCTTGGGCAACAAAGTGAGATCTCATTTATTAAAAAAAAAATTCAGCTCTGGCAACACTTCTTCCAGGAAGCTTTACCTGATTCCCCAGCTTGGGCTAGATACTCAAATGCTTTTACAATTTACCTGGTACATACCTTTTTTTACTGCACCACATTCTAGTCTAGAATACAGTGATAATCATAGTATAACTATCTATTCATGGGCTTCTGGAAGACAGGATTGTGTATCACTAGGTTAGTCATACATTCTAGTATGCCTGGGACAGTTTTGGTCATACCTTTTTTTCCCTCCTCAAAGTGTCCTGGATTAGATGATATAGTAAATGGTCACCATATCTACAACATTATCTACTTGATATTCTCAGTGGCTCCTGAAATGCTTTGAGTTTGAGCATAAAAACTGATTTCTGATAAATTTTACAAAAGTGAACACAAGGGAAGTAGTCACTAAAGGGAAAGAAACACAACATAAAAATAGTTAACTGACAAAAACATAAACCCGCATGAGACTGCATACTTCTCTAACCACAATGCTCCCAATTGTCCCGATTAGAATATCAATAAAAACAAAAGATTTAATCAACTCTTACTTTTCCAAAGAGCTAGTCATTTTTTTCAAATTTCTGTGGAAACGTAAGGCTTGAATATCTTGTGTCTCTATTTTGGGAGGTAGAAGTCCTTGAAGACCAAGCATTTGTCGTTCCCGTAAGGTAAATGCCATTCCCTAAGATGAGAAATAAAAAATTAAAAATTATTACTTACTGGGTAACAACAGCATTGTTCTTCAAAATGTAATTTAAATGCAAATTGGAGGATTGGATAAACAAAGCATGCTATATCCATACCACAGACTATTCATCCACTGCACTTCGCCCCCTCAGGGTGTAAAGTCACCACGCCCTCAGGGCACTAGAGCCCACTGCACCCTCAGGGCGAAGAGCCACCGCACCCTCAGGGTGAAGAGATACCTCACCCTCAGGGCCTGAGAGACACTGCACCCTCAGGGGTCTTAAACTCCCGCTCTCCAAGAATCCTCCTGCCTTGGCCTCCCATATTGCTAGAAGCCACTGTGCCTGGCCAACTCTTAAATTTTTTAATGCCCATACTCTTCATTCAAACAATTCAACTTCTAGGTGGCTATCTTAGAGAAATATTCATACATGAAATAAAGAGACATATACAAAGAGATTAGTTGCTGTGTTGTTTCTAGTTCCCTTGGCTATTAGAAACTGAAAGCCCATCAATTATAATATAGTTAAGCATTTTATAGAATATTCATACCATGAATACCATAGAAAAAGTTAACCATACAACTGTAAGCATGCAGTAGAAACTCCAAGACATATAACTAAGAAAAAAAATGAAAGTTGCAAATCAAAGCCCACTAGTAACTCCATCATGTTTAGAAAAGTCATACACAATTATACATTATACACAGATGCATACACATGTTATAAATGAAGTTAACAGAATATTGTCTGAAAGTACCTAAACGAACTCATAGCAGAGGCTGCCTTCCACTCTGAAAGAAGTAAAGCTAGGTAGAAGGGAAGGGGGATGGAAGAAATGATACTTAAGAAAAAATTAATCTATGCCATAAGAGAATCTTTTTCACCTTCCAGTATTCTGCTGTGGGGTACAGTCTTTGCATCAAATCAACATCAGTAAAAACGTGGGGCTGATGACTTTGGAAAATATTTTCCTCCGCAAAAGCAATAAATTGCACTGGCCAAATGTGCTCTTTTCGGAATACTGGAAGGCTTGTAGCAATTGCGAAGCACTTATGCAAGAAAAATGGCTAGAACTGAATAAAAATCAAACTCTGTGACACATTTTAACTTCCCCAATCCATCTTCCTCTCTGGCTCTGTGGTAGCCTTGAAAACCAACAGCTTATAATCACTGTGACAATCAGCAGGCTAGAAGGCACTGGAGGGGGCAGAAGGGGCTACAGATTCTTCTAAAGCCCCCTTCCCAGAGAAATGTCATTATTTGACCTATCTGGTGTTTCCCTAGAAGACTCCACTTGCAAAGCTGTTTTTATTTGATCGAATGTGGAGCTCACTCAGTACAAACAGTCTTTCCCTGAGAAGTGCTTATTGAAAACAATCACAGTTATATTTAGTAGGGCAGCTGCTGAGGCAGTAGATTACAGTGAGGCAAACAACAGGGTAACCAAAAAGCTAAAAAAGAAAGGATAAGGAATAAGAATGTCCTTGGGGGTGGAGCTCTGACCAGCTTTGAAGTGGTATGGTGGTAGTGGAAATTGAGTAGGCCACCTGCATAAGCTGTGGACCTCAGGGAAAGACTTGAGAAGGCCCTAAGCTCCCACCTTTGGCTGACTTTGAGGCTCTGTACAAAGCAGGCAATGAAGGCTGTGTGCAATGGTAAATAGCCTGGCTGAGTGGGAGAGGGACACCCCAGTAAGCAGAGAGAGCTCCCTGACAAAGAATGGGAAATGTACTGGTTCTATACATTTAAGTCTTTGTCTAATTATTCGCTGACCACTAAACTAACCAAACTGCGGCTTCAATAGGCACACAGAACAAGAATACATATTTTATAAAGAATTAGTTCACAGAGATCACTAAATAAGCCAAAGCAGCAGCACTACAACAAACCTAAAAAGGAATGTGTATCTGATTTCCAGACTGCCACATTATTTAAAATGCCCAGTTCTCAACAAAAAAATCATGAGATATGCAAAAAAGCAATAACGTCTGGCTCATATGCACGTCCTTGAGAAAGCCCAGACATTCTTAGTCAAAGGCTTAAATAAGAAACTTTATTTTTTGAGACAGAGTCTTACTCCATGCTCTGGACAGAGTACTACATGTCATAGCTCACAGCAACCTCAAACTTTTAGGCTTTAATAATCCTCTTGCCTCAGCCTCCAGAGTACACCACTATGCCCAGCTTAAATCAGGACCTTTAAATACATTCAAAGAACCAAAAAAGAGAATGATATTCTACCAATTAATAGAATATGAATGAAGATACAAAAATTATAAAAAGGAACCAAATAGAAACTTGGGGATTTAAAGTACATAAATGAAATTAAAAATTCACTAAAGAGGCTCAACAACAGATTTGAACAAGTGGAAGAAAAAATATCAGTGAACTTAAAAATAGATCAACTGAGATTATCTACTCTAAGAAATGAAAAAAGAATGAAGAGGTATGCCCAGAGGCTCAGAGAACTATGAGACACTACCATCAAGTGTGCCAACATATGTGTAACAGTCCCAGGCAAAGAGAGAAAGAGGCAGGGCCGTGCCTGTGGCTCAAAGGAGTAGGGCACTGGCCCCATATGCTGGAGGTGGCGGGTTCAAACCCAGCTCTGGCCAAAAAAAGAAAAAAAGAGAGAGAAAGAGGCAGAAGAACATTTGAAGAAATAATGCCCCTTAATTCCCAAATATTATGAGAAAAATTATTTTATATATCCAAGAATCTCAACAACTCTAAGTATGATAAACTCAAACAGATATACACCTAGACACATCATAATCAAACTGTCAAAAGGCAAAGAGAGATGGGCGGCGCCTACGCCTTAAAGCAGTAGGGAGCCCGCCCCATATACCGGAGGTAGTGGGTTCAAACCCAGCCTCGGCCAAAAAAAAAAAAAAAAAAAAGGCAAAGAAAGAAACCTGAAAGTAGAGAGAAGTGACTTCTCACATATAAGGAATCCTCAATAGGACTAATAGCTAATTTTTTATCAGAAACCATGGAGGCTAGAAGGCAGTGAAATGACATTAAAAAGTGCTGAAATGCTGGGTGCGGTGGCTCATACCTGTAATCCTAGTACTCTGGGAGGCTGAGGTGGTAGATTGCCTGAGCTCAGGAGGTAGAGACCAGCCTGAGCAAGAGCAAGACTCTGTCTCAAAAAATTAGCTGGGAATTGTGGCTGGTGCCTGCAGTCACAGCTACTTGGGAGGCTGCAGCAGGAGGATTCCTTGAGCTCATGAGTTTGAGGTTACTGTGAGCTGTGACACTATGGTACTCTACCAAGGGCAACAAAGTGAGACTCTGCCTCAAAAAAAAAAGTGCTGAAAGAAAAAAACTGTCAACTAAGAATTTCTATATCCTATAAAAATATCCTTCAAAAATGAAGGGAATAACAATTCCTATTTATATAGAAGGTATTTTACAGTGTTAAAGTATCTTTACACTTTTTTTCTACATGGCAGTCTAAACTAAGAAACTGGGGTCTGTGTTAGTCTGTTCAGGGTGCTATAACAAAACGCCACAAACTGGATGGCTCATAAACAATAAACATTTATTCATCAGAGTTGTAAAAGCTGGTTAGTCTAAGATAAGGAGTCAGTAGATTCAGGGTCTTGTGAGAGACTGTTCCTCACAAGAGAAGACTTCTCACTATATCTTCTCAGGGTGGAAGGAACAAAGTAGCTAATGGGGCCTCTTTTATAAATAAAGGCAATATCCCCATACATAGCCCAAATAAATTAATCATGTCCCCAAAGGCCTCCAACCCCTATCACTTGGAGGGTAGGATTTCTACTAATGAATTTTGGGGGGATATAAACATTCAGGTCATAGCTGGGTCTAAACATATATCAACACTCAAGATTATAAAGCCAATGGGTAAGGGAGTTAAGATGGGACTCTCATCGGCCTTTGTGATTCCAAATCTATCTACTACTCTATTATGCAGCCATATAGTATAAGGATTATCAAACATTATGGAGATAAATTTATAATGAACCTTTTCCAGTGGTGAAATGCTTTATAAAATTATGTACTACAGTCTCAAAGGTAAGAGACTCATGACGAAGTAAAAACAGATGATACACTGGAATAGCAGAAATACTATTTTAAAGTTAGCCAAACTGGAATAGCAGAAATACTATTTTAAAGTTAGCCAAAAGGGCATGGAGAGAAAAGAAGAAATCCAATCTTAAGGCGTGCACAGCCCTTTCAAAATGCTATTACCTACATAGCTACATGAGAAAATGAAGGCCTAGAGAGGTTAAATCATTTGCCAGAGTTTCTTGCTATTAATGGCAAAGCTCAAATAAACATCTAAACTCCAGCTCATAACTTAGCATAATGACATCCAACCTTTTAAAGTATACGAATTAGTTTTAAATTTTCATAAAGAATTTCTTATTCATACCTGAACAGACAAATCTACAGAAAACGAAGTTGCTAGAAGCTAGGAGGGCAGTGGAAGAGGGAAATGGGGAGTGTCTGCTTAATGGGTATTAGGTTTTCATTTGGGATAATGAAAAAGTTCTAGAAGTAGGTAGCGGTGATGGCACAAAACTAAATGTACTTAATCTCATTGAATTGTAAAGTTTTAAATGACTGTAAATTTTAAGTGAAATTTGTAGAAGCCTGTGAAAAGGCTCTACAATAGCACATGACATTTATTTTACCACTAAAAAAGTTTTATAAAGATAATAACAGGAATGCTTTTAGTACACAGTGATTATAGATATACAGTTGAAAAGATTCAGAATTCAGTACTGGCCTTAAATTGCTAATTAATCATAGTAGCAATGTGTTCTTAAAAATATACATACCTGAAAAATTATTAATTCAGTCTACAATGTCTGAATCAATTTTTATCAAACTTGATTTAATATTTCTTAAGTCTCTGAGAAGTTCATAACCCACCAATTGGTTTATGTTCTTTCTTCAACAAAAACAAACTCTTCCTCATGCTTAAGGGATTTCCAGAAGTGGTCCTCCAAAGATATAACTGCACAGATGTTACTCAATCTCAGAGACTGCAGAAGTACAGAGTGTGAGTTTTTTTCTTTATAGAAGTACTGTTATGCATAGACTATCCTCCCTCTTGAAATTTGTTTGCCATTCAACAGTTCCTTATAAACCCTAAGTCCCAGAGGAAGTATTAAATAAATAATTTTTATAAGGATAAAAAATAACATAAAACCAACATAATTATCAAATGTCTACTATATCCAGGGCACTGTAAATTAGACAAAGAAATACTTTAATGGTCTCTGCCCAAAAGGAACCTCAAATATAGATAAGATGATATAAATTCATGAACTTATAACTACCACTAATGATTTCAGTAATAGCTTAAGACAAGAAAGAATCACAAAGCAACATATATTGCTTACTTATCAAAGAAATAGGGAAGATAAAAACTGCTACTAGGTTTCAGGGAAGGGAGCAATCACTTAAGTCTATAGTATGTGGGCTCAGTGCCTATAGCTCAGCGGCTAGAGCACCAGCCACATACACCGGAGCTGGCAGGTTTGAACCCAGCCCAGGCCTGCCAAACAGTGACAACTACAACCAAAAAATAGCCAGGTATTGTGGCAGGCACCTGTAGTCCCAGCTACTTGGGAGGTTGAGGCAAGAAAATCGCTTAAGCCCAAGAGTTGGAGGTCGCTGTGAGCTGTGACTCCATGACACTCTATTGAGCAACACAGTGAAACTCTGTCCACTCCCTCCCGCCTCCCGAAAAAGTCTATAGCATGTGAAAAGGCTCTACAGTAGCACTGGATTTCAAATAAGTTGCATTTTTTTTTTTTTTTTTGAGACAGAGCCTCAAGCTGAGCCCCTGGGTAGAGTGCCATGGCCTCACTGCTCACAGCAACCTCCAACTCCTGGGCTCAAGCGAGTCTCCTGCCTCAGCCTCCCAAGTAGCTGGGACCACAGGCGCCCGCCATAACACTCGGCTATTTTTTGGTTGCAGCCATTATTGTTGTTTGGCGGGTCCGGGCTGGATTCGAACCCGCCACCTTAGGTGTATGTGGCTGGCACCTTAGCTGCTTGAGCCACAGGCGCTGAGCCATAAGTTGTATTTTGAAGAGCAAACAAAATTTGAGGAAATTAGGCAAAAACAAGAGTGGATTAAAATATCCTTCATTAAGCTTCATTTAATTCACTGCTTGCTGAACTCTCAATCTGTGCCAATGGTCAAATTTCGCCTTGTAGGTATGACATCTCTGAAAACTTACCATATTATTTAAATAATTGTTTTCCCCAATATCAAGAAATAAATGGGACTCGTAAATTCTGAATGACTGGGGTTTTTTGTTGTTGTTTGTTTTTTTAAGACACAGCCTCAAGCTCTTGCCCTGGGTAGAGTGCTGTGGCATCACAGCTCACAGCAACCTCCAACTCCTGGGCTCAAGCGATTCTCCTGCCTCCTCCTCTCAAGTAGCTGGGACTACAAATGCCCGCCATAACGCCCGGCTATTTTTTGGTTGCAGCTGTCATTGTTGTTTGGTGGGCCCGGGTTGGATTTGAACCCACCAGCTCAGGTGTATGTGGCTGGCGCCTTAGCCGCTTGAGCCACAGAAAGCCGCTGAGCTTTCTTTTTTCTAATTTTGCACACAAAATTATTTGTGTGCAATAGTTTGTTTCCAAAAAGCTAGGTGGAGGTAGGATGCAGTAAACTTTAAATAAATGTTCATTTCTCAATTTTGACTATAGGCCTAACTGTGAGATCTTATTTGAGCAGAGTAAGTCTAAATATCCCACATTTGGCCAAAAGCTCTAGCTAGAGCACTATTCTGAGAATTTGTTTTTTAAAGGTAGAATTAAGTGGTAAAGTCGTGAGGAGTGAAATTTAGAAGGGATAAAGCAGCCATGATTCTTGCCACGTGGAGAAGCATGAAAAATTCAAGAGAAAGCAAATACCTCTGAACAGTCTCAGCACAAATATACAAAAAAGTCATACTTTATCAATCTAAAAATTATCAATTGTCTGCCAGGAAGAAAGAAAATACATTGTTACTGACCTTATTTGTCCTTGGATTTAACATAAGCGGTTTGCCTTTCTCTTTTATGTGCATATGACGACATGCCAAAGTACAAGGAGTAACAACTACTCTTAACCGGGATAACATCTTTTCCTTCACCTGGAAAAAGCAAAGCCAATAAACCACCGATGAGAAACATTACAGAACTGCACCAGGTATCTGTTTTCAAACACAGATTTAAAAAAACAAAACAAAACAAAACTTATCTTTTTACATGTGAAAACGCTTTTACAAAATATATTTATATTTCTACAAGTTGCAACAGTTGCAAAAAGGCAAAAATAAGGTGAAGGTGAAGACTTGCTTTTTCTGTAACACTCTTAAATTCTTGGATAATAATTACTGCTACTTTGTATTTACCACCTACTATATGTCATACACTGAGCAAAACATTTAACTTCTATCCACACAAGTGTGGCAAGGCACATATCTCCCATTTGTGAGAGAAGCAAATTAAGATTTTAAGAAACAAGGTTACATTTAACAAATAGCAACTTTCCATTCTGTTCGGCCAGTGTGGAAGTTTAGCTTCAAGGTGAAAAAGTAAATAAAGGGAAAGCCTGGGACATATACTTTCAGAGGAAAAGAAACCATCCAGATTCTTAATCTAGACCTAGAATTTTAATTTACTATATTCAGTGTTTAAATTTTATGTACTTGGGCTGGCAGTGGTGATGCATGCCTGTAGTCCTAGGTACTCAAAAGGCTGAGGCAGGAGGACTGCCTGAGACCCCAGAGTTGGAGGCTACAGTGAGTTATAACTGTGCTACTTAGTGCATTCCAGCATGGGTGACAGAGTAACCCTGTCATTCATTCATTAATAAGTAAGTGAACAAATAAATGTACTAGAATTTTCTTACCTTTAAAAACCTGTTATCTAATATAAACAAATCATGTAACTTGGCTAGAAAACATGAAACAACTCTTGTCTTCCTCTTCTTCATAAATACATAGAAATTTTTTAAATGAAGTACACATTAAACCTTAAATATTTAGTGATGATGACAGATTCTTCTGCTCATCAATTCTCCTACCAAAACTCAGAATTAGCCCATTTCTTTCTTTAAATATTATAAAGCACTGCGATGAACACACAATAAGTTTTTTCAAATGGAATTTCTATTTGCTGAGAAATCAATGATGTGTATATGGGAGGGCAGCAAAATCACTTGCACAAGGATTAAACAAACTCATCATTGAAGTGAAATTCATGTACCATTAAACTGGCCATTTTAAAGTGAGTAATGCAGAGGCATTTAGAAAATTCTTTTTTAAAAGAAAAATTTTAATGTTGTACAACCACCACCTCTATCTAGTTCCTCAGAAGGAAACACCATGTCTGTTAAGCAGTTACTCTACTTTCCCCTTCTAGCAGCACCTGGCAACCACCAATCTGCTTTCTGACTTTGTGAATTTACCTTTCTTAATATTTCACATCAATGTGGTATCTAAACATGACCGCAAAAACAAGAAGTCTCTATCATCTCTGACACATCAAGAACCAAGAGAAGGCTCGGCGCCTGTGGCTCAATCGGCTAAGACGCCAGCCACGTACACCTAAGGCGGCGGGTTACAATCCCCAGCCCGGGCCGGACAAACAACAACAATGGCTGCAACCAAAAAATGGCCGGGCATTGTGGTGGGCGCCTGTGGTCCCAGCTACTTGGGAGGCTGAGGCGGGAGACTCGCTTGAGCCCAGGAGTTGGAGGTTGCTATGAGCTGTGATGCCATGGCACTCTACCCAGGGGGATAGCTTGAGACTCCGTCTCAAAAAAAAAAGAAGAAGAATCATGAAAAGAATATTTCAGAAAAAAGAAAAGAAAAAGAAATATTTCGGGGCGGCGCCTATGGCTCAATGAGTAGGGCACCAGCCCCATATACCGAGGGTGGTGGGTTCAAACCCGACCCCAGTCAAACTGCAACAAAAAAATAGCCGGGTGTTGTGGTGGGTGCCTGTAGGCCCAGCTACTTGGGAGGCTGAGGCAAGAGAAGCACCTAAGCCCAGGAGTTGGAGGTTGCTATGAGCTATGACGCCACAGCACTTTATTACCGAGGGCAATAAAGTGAGACTTTGTCTCTAAAAAAAAAAAAAAAAGAAAAGAAATATTTCCATAAGGAAGCATGTGTCACTGAGTTAGGAAAGAAGAACGGCATTAAAAAGAGAAACACTTTAAAAAAAGAGAGAGAAAGTATCCTGTGGTGTAATTGGTTAGCACATGGTATTGATATCATAAAAGAAGAAAAGACAAAATAGCCGAGGGTTGTGGCGGGTGCCTGTAGTCCCAGCTACTTGGGAGGCTGAGGCAAGAGAATTGCTTAAGCCCAAGAGCTGGAGGTTGCTGTGAGCTGTGACACCACAGCACTCTACCAAGGGTGACAAAGTGAGACTCTTTCTCTTAAAAAAAAAAAAAAAGACATAAAGATATACTCTCAAGATAACCTCAAACAATCTGGCCCCATCTATGTATGCTGAAGTACTATGTATCAACTAGTTATTTTAAGGAACTTCAAATTTGGGGAGAGTCTGTGGTTACCTGGGGTATTTTCCCATATAACATGATATAGTTGTTACCTGACCAAAAGAGATGGAAGGGGAAAAAAATGCTTCCTGATTGAGGTCATCTCCCAAGGATGATATTAAGTAACAGGATGACACTAGATAAGTATAATTAAAGGGAAGAACAGAGGGTAACCAGGTCAAGTACCAGGGCTGAAAACTCCAAACAGAGAGACTCTTTCATTGAGTGACAGACTAGCTGAACCAGAAATCTTGACAAAGAAAGTAAGAGTAGGTGATTCAAGACACAGGTACTCTGATAATCAAATATCCTTTTACTTTCCTACATCAGCTTGCCATAGAACATTCAAATTACTAAGTAATTGGTGCTTCCTCCTCAACTCCACTGAAGTCAACTAGGGAAAGTGGTTCAACATGTGCTTTAACAACCCCTAATGCCTAAACATACACAGGAAAAGGGAAACTAGAGACATACAGTTAGTTATCAGGGACTAATTATCTCCCCCAGTGAGCAGAACAGAAATATGTAGATGGTGACCTATAAAGGAGTCCCTGAATCCATTGAATCCCAATGACTGATTGATGATATGAGGAAGCGGGAACTTTTTCGTCAAATGAGCAAAAGGAGAAGCAGCAGACAAGCAGGGCAAGTGTAATATTTGGTCAAAAGCATATAAACCAAACCAAAAAATGTACTCAAAAGAAAACAGTACCAGGTCTGGGCTGCGACTCCTCCTGCTCAAGAAGATGGAGAAATATACAGTATTTCTAGGCTGGGCTCCATGGCTCACACCTGTAATCTTAGTATTCTGGGAGGCCAACAAGGGTAGACACTTGAGCTAAGGAGTTCAAGATCAGCCTAAACAAGAACAAGACCCCATCTCTAAAAATATCTGTGCACTGTGGCAGAGGCCTATAGTCTTAGGTACTAGGAAGGCTGAGGCAAGAGGATCGCCTGAGCCCAAGAGTTTGAGGTTGGTGTGAGCTTTGACTCTACAGCACCCTAGTGAGGGTGACAGAGTGAGACTGTCTCAAAAAAAAAAAGTTTATATTATATATATATATATATATAATTTGTGTACGTGTGTGTGTGTGTGTGTGTATACAGTATTTCTCTGGGGAAGAAAAATTTTGATCTCACTTCTCAAACACATACAAACTTATTCTAAGTAGCTGCCTTATTATTACTTTCCAAGACAAAGGTCATAAACCTATGTAAAATGTGCTACTATGCAAATTACTTACTGACTACATTTTATATTCATGGAGTTTCCATAATGGGAGAAAGATGGGCGGGGGGGAGGTGGTGGTGGGGTGGTGGTGCCTGTGGCTCAGTGAGTAGGGCACTGGCCCTATATACGGAGGGTGGCAGCTTCAAACCTGGCCCCAGCCAAACTGCAACAAAAAATAGCTGGGCATTGTGGCAGGTGCCTGGAATCCCAGCTACTCGGGAGGCTAAGGCAAGAGAATCACCTAAGCCCAAGAGCTAGAGGTTGCCATGAGCTGTGACGCCACAGCATTCTACTGAGGATGACAAAGTGAAATTCTATCTCTAAAGGAAAAAAAAAAAAAAGAAAAGAAAGAGGCTGGGTCAGATGCTACCTCCACTTAGATTACACAAAAAAATTGGTAACAGCGGGCAGCGCCAGTGGCTCAAAGGAGCACCAGCCCCATATCCTGGAGGTGGCGGGTTCAAACCCAGTCCCAGCCAAAAACTGCAAAAAAAAAAAAGGTAACACCTGTTGTCTCTGGGGCCTGAAGTGATAAGACTTTTCTTTGTACTGTGTATTAATACAACAAGGTCCTAGATTGTGCCCCTCCCCCACCCAATACACTCCCATTGGACCTCTTTGGACAGTTCACTTGATTCTTTCCTTCCCCATCTCTCTCACTCACTGGCAACAACCAGCCTCAGGGTCTTTGCACTTTCCAGTACTCACATCTACATCACTCCATCCCTCATGTCACCATATAGAGTGGCTACTATATAAAATAACCTTAGTCCCATCTTAGCAATTCTTATCCTCCACCCTACTTACTCTGCTTCTTTTCTTTCTCAACAGCATTAGGACACTCTGACATACCACATACTTACTAGTTTACTTATTATTTGTCTCTTCCAACTAGAATGCAAGTTCTTTTTTTTTTTTTTTTT